>CBVK0100240606.1:0-13448 GCA_900067695.1 Picea abies | reverse complement strand
TAAATGGAAGCAGGGCGTTTGTGCTCATTATTCCGGATGATAACGAGCATCAACTTGCAAATAGTTTATTGCTTCTTTGGCTATCTTTCCACGGATCCTCCCGTCTCCCAATGCACTGTAATTGCAATTCAAATACTCTTATCATCATACATGCAAATATTTTATTCCGTTTTTGGCAAATTTATTTGACGCATGCTCGTGTCTTTCCATGCCCTTTAGTTCCAAATACTTTATTCAATTTTTTTGCAGGTTTTTGATAAGATTCCCACGTCTTTCGACGTCCTGCCACAATATATATATATATATATATATATATTCAAAAATCTTAGCAACACGTACGTGAAACGTGGGCTCACGTGGGCGTGAATCCCTACCTTTCGAAGAAGGCAACGACCTTTACATATATGCCTTTTCGTCGATGCCAATAAATATATGAACACGCTTGGTGTTTTTTATTTGTTTGCATGCTTTAAACGTGGTTCAAAGTCGTAGAGCTGTTACACATGTTGGACATAAGATATTTGAACTCAAGCGAAGATGACTTTTTACCACCCTCTCCATAGGTGACATTTAAATGGGTGATTTTGAAATTCAAAGGTATAAGTTCTGAAAATTTGAAATTTAAATAGTTTTTTATCGAGCAGATTTTAACTTGGAAAATATTGTTTTGTTTTCAATTGGTCAATTAGTGTCTAGTGGTTTCTAGGATAGAATTGAAAACTATAAATGGTTTATGGTTCTCATATTTCTATTTATTAACCTTTAAGGCTGGAGAAAAATATAATAAATTTTTACATGCTATCATGATGTCAAAATTTTTCAAAAACAATTTTCAAAAGAAAAAACAATTTCCATGATATTCATTAGAATGAAAAGAAACTTTCAAAAACAATGTATCCAATTAAAGGCATGCTTGAGCTCCAATATCTTTAGCTTCCAAAGTTGTAAAGATAATACATTTAAATTGGAATTTCCATCAAACCAATCTAGGATGACCTTTGAATAAGTCACCACCATCAATTCATGAATCTGTAATCTCAAAGTATAGTGAAGAAGACCCATAAATCAAGCATCTTTTCTTTGATGTTTGTACATGTTCCAATAGCAAGATGGATCTTGTAGAAGTAATCTCAAAGTAAAGTGAAGAAGACCCATAAATCAAGCATCTTTTCTTTGATGTTTGTACATGTTTCAATAGCAAGATGGATCTTGTAGAAGTGGTCACTGCTCAATTTTAAAACTATACCAACACCACAAGAACTACTAGTTGCAGCTCCATCAAAGAAGCCTAAAGGATTTTGTTTCCGATATCTCCAAATTCCCCAAAGAACATAGAAAGTGACCTTCCTATGTCGAGGAAAGACTACGAACCAAGATTTTAAATTTTCTAACAAAGTATGTGAACTCCAAACATCACAGAACTTTAGCTGAGTACAAACTTCCTTCCAAATGTATTGTGAGACTTCAGAGTCAACCATCAGATGTTGAGTGGTTTCTTCACTTCTCAATAACATAGAGCGCAAAGAAGGTCCTATTCCTCCTCCATGCATGTATTTCTCTCCTATAAGGATGTTGTCCTGAAGACTTAGCCAAACAATGAGAATTTTTTTAGTAGGAATCTGTAGTTTCCAAATAGCTCTGAACCACCATTCTCAATCCGCCTTCACATTTTGTTCTAGCAATGCTTCATAAGAATATTTAACGGTGATAACTCCCAAAGATTTATTCCAAGTCCACAATATTGCATCCTCTTCATTTCTGAGTGAAATATCATTGCATCTTAACATTTGAATATATGAATCCGATTTTGTATCCATGTCTCCTTCCAATCCTAAATCGTTGGGGGTTAAACTGTCAAGAGAACCCGATGCATTGTTAGAAGAGGTATGACTGATATGTGCTAGAGAAAATATGTTACGTGTATGACGATGTCTAATGAGGTTTGTAGAGATTATGAAAGAGGGGCCACTTCCAACAAAAGGGTCTAAGCCAACCAATACTCTGGAACAAGTGCCAACTGACCATGTAATCAATTTATTTAACAAAGGCACAAAAAGCATAAGATTTCTCGGGAAAAGTGAGGCTATCGAATATCTGTAGTTTTCATATATCATCCAAAAGATGATATATGTCCCTTTGAGGTAATTTTTATGCATTTCTAAACTTCACAGGCCTGCCCCAAACAAAACTCTCCATAAAGACTTGGTCGCTAAAGCTTGAGAAAACCAATATAACTTTCTAATACCCCATCCTCCAAGTGATTTCGGTTTTGCAATCATATCCCAATTAGCTAGATGAAAACCTGAGAGTTTCCTTGCTCCCCTCCATACAAAATTCGAGAAAACCCGTGAGATTTTTTCCTTGATCAAAGTAGGGACTTTTGCTAAAGTGAACCAATAGACTGGGATGTTTTGAAGAATGAACTTAATGAGGACTAATCTACCTCCTAGGGAGATACACCTAAAACACCAGTGGCCAACTCTTTTTTCTATTTTCTGGAGCAGCACCCAATCAGAGACTTTATAGACATTAGGCTTAAGTTAGAAGCCTAAATATTTTAAACCACAATCTAAATGAACTAAGGGAATTCCAAAGAGATATTCAATCCATTCTAACTTCTCAACCTCCAAATTATTGTAGAGGGAACAAGATTTTCGACAATTAACTTCCATTCCAGTAGCTTGACAGAAAGAAGAAATGATATTCTATAATTCCAACCATTCTTCAATAGAATCAATCCCAAGAATCAATACATCATCTATGAAAAATAAATGGGTGATGACTAATCCTCTCGCTACTTTTAAACTTGAGAAAAGTCCTTCTACTTTGATCTTCTTCATCATTCTACTAAGGCTTTCCACCACTAGTAGAAAAAACAAATGTGAAAGGGGGCATCCTTGCCTTAAGCCCCTGAAACCTTTGAAGAAATATGTTGGTGAACCATTCATAAGGACTGTGAAGTTTTCACTCAAAACACATCCCATTATCCACTGTACGACCTCCCATTTAAAACCTATATGTATCAACAACATTCTTATAAAACTCCAACTGACTTTGTCATAGGATTTCTTTAAGTCCAACTTTAGTATTAAGGAGGACATCTTCTTGGTTTTTCAAGAGTGCATACACTCTTGTGCAAGTCCAATAGCATCATAAATAAGTTTGTCTTTAAAAAAAACAAATTGTTCTTTTGAAATACATGTAGCCAATTTATCTTTAATCCTAGAGGCAATGATATTAGAAATAATTTTATATACAAAGTTACAGAGAGAAATTGGTCTAAATTCATGAAAAGAGTTAGGTTTTTCCTCCTTCGGAATAAGTGTTAGAAAAGTAGCATTTAATGAACCACATACCTTACCAAAAGTCCTTTACTCTTCCACTTCATTTAGCAATTATTTACCCATAATATCAAAAAAGTGGTGAAATAATTCTTGGGTCTATCCATCTGGGCTTGGGCTTTTGTCCTTCGTCATCTTCTCTACAATTTTCTCAACCTCCTGTAGTGTGACTTGTCAGCCACCTCATTTCTTTCTTTATCCATGAAGAATATTGGAACTTCTTTTAGTACATTGAGTTGGGTTGATGTATCTTCATTATCCTTTTCTTTATAAAGAGAACTGTAAAAGTTGTTTTCTGCTACTTTAATCCCTTTCTGATATTGTTGCAAATTTCCTTCTTCATCCAAGACATCCCAAATAGAACTGTAGTTCTTTCTATTCTTAGCAAATTTATGAAAAAAATTTGAATTCCTATCCCCACTTTTCAACCATACTTCCCTACTCTTGAGTCACCACGTTTCTTCCTCAATTTTGAGGATCTCAGATTTTTTTATTTCAAATGACATACACTCCTCTTTAACCTCAAGAGGAAATATTTGTGAGGAAAATGTTTGCAACACCACTATTAAGTTCTGCTCAATTTTACTAAATTCAACCTGTAATTTTTTTCTCTTCTCTTTCTGCCAAGAAGCTATTGATTCTTTTCATTTTTTAAGCTTAATCACAATCAGATTCATAGTTGATGAATCTTCCCAAGAAGTCATAGACAACCAAGTAGATCTTACCAAAAAATTAAAATATGACTCCATCAACCATGCATGGTTAAATTTAAATGGAAAGTGTAGTGGATCCTTTTTCTCTTCAAATTGTAGACATGTAGGATTATGATCTAAAAGAAAAGAGCTTATGACCCAAGATATGCATATGTTCATATTTCCAAACAACTACCACCCAAGGCTGAGAAAGTTGAGAAAGAAAATGAACAATAAGTTCATGATGGACCTAATGAGAAGGAAGGCTTAGAGAGTTCATAAGAGGAAGAACCTCCACCTCAAACATTAACAAGGCCCACTCAACAAAGAAGGAAACCAAATAGGTATAAATATAGTCATTTTGATTTCATATGTACATATTTTCTTTATTTGCTAACACCGATGAGACTAGAATTGTGTAAGAGGAAATCAAGATGGAAGATAAAGAGTCTCGAAGATTCATCGTGGATGAGGAAATAGATTCCCTTAGAAATAATGATACATGGGAGTTGGTTTTGTTTCCTAATGAGCATAAACCCATTGGATGTAAATGGGTTTTCAAAAATAAGATCAGTTTAAATGGTGATGATGAAAACTACAAGGCAATATTGGTTGCAAAAGGATATTGTCAGGTTGAGAGAATAGACTTTGGTGAGATATTTTCCCTAGTTTCTAAGTTAGGATCTGTTAGGTTCTTATTATCTATAGAAAAAACCTTTGATTTAGATATATAATAAATGGATCTGAAAACATATCTCCTACATGGTGACTTAATGGAGGATATGTCTATGACACCTCCATAACACTTTGTAAAAAAAGGTAAAGATTCATCAGTTTGCAACTTAAAGTCTTTAGACTGTCTCAAAACATATCTGAAAATGTGGTACCAAAATTTTGATTCTTTTTTGTTTGGATTGGGATTTCTAATATCTAAATTGAATATTTATGTGTATTACAAGCAAGATGGTGGTCATTTCCTTGTTATTACTCTATATGTAGATGATATGGTATTCTTTGGTAACAATAAGGATGTGATTTGTGATTTGAAGTCTAGACTTTTAATACAATTTGATATCAAGGACTTGGGGGGTATAAAATATATCTTAGAAATGAATATCACAAGAGATAGAAAAAATAAAAGGTTTTCCTTGAGCTAAAGCAAGTATGTAAAATTTTTGATACAATGTTTTCATATGCATATTGTAGACCATTGAGTGTTTTGATTTCTATGAAAACTAAGCTTTCAGTTATGCAGTGTCCTACAACACCTATAGAGATGGACGATATGGCTTATATTCCTTATGATAGTACAATTGGTAGTTTGATGTATGTTATGGTTTGTACTAGACTAGACATTTCACAAGAATTGGGAGTCTTGAGTCAATTATGGCTAATCCTCGACATGAAAATTGGGCTACAATAAGGAGGGTTTTTAAGTATGTACAAGGTATTTATGAATATTCCATTTTTTATCATAGTGATGTTTCAGCAGACCCACACTCGGTGGAAATATACGGTTATGTGGATTTTGATTAGAAGGGGGATGTAGAAAGAAGGAGATCTATTAACAAATACATGTTTTGATTGTTTGGTGGAGAAGTAAGTTGGATGAACAAGAGACAAGATGTGGTCATGTTTTCCACTACAGAGGCAAAGTATATGGAAACTACTCATTCATGTAAGGAGGTCATTTATCTTATGAAATTGTGTTCAGAAGTGGGGCCACGTTATAGAGATATTATAGTTTGATGTGATAATAAAAGTTCCACTCGTCTCGTTAAGAACCCAACATTTCATGTGAAGACAAAGAATACAGATATCCAATTCCATTTCATTATGGAGATGGTATGGGATGTAAAGGTGATAATAAAGAAAGTTAACACTTTGAAAAATGTTGCATATGCATTAAAAAACCAGTGAGCATAGGAAATTCAAGTGGTGTTGTGAGTCTATAAGCCTTAAGTCCCTTAGTAATTAACTCATAGTTTGATGCATTCTCTCGTATACTCTCGCAATTTATATGAAAAGTAGGAGAATGTTGGTACAAGTGTGTCAAACAACTTACAATAATATAGTGGAGTAAGTAATGATTCACTACAAGGAGAACACCTTGTAGCGGAGGTTTTTACAAAGCTTCCCCAAACAAATTATCCCTTCTCTATTAAATATAGAGGGGGGGAGTGGTTGAATGTTTTATTGATATAAAATACGGTTTTACATTCTTAAGGCCAACCTCACGAGGATATGAATCCCCCTGTTTTTTTAGAGAGGTGGTACTCATGTTTTTATTATAAACTTATGAACACAAATAAAACAAAATCTAAGAAGGACAAGATTTTATTAAAGTCTCTCATTCTCATTTAAAACAATACTTGATATTGGGACCATGTACCTTTTAAAAAAAAACCATATATACAATATTTTACAATGTGGATAAATAAAATAAGTGTGATAAATAAAAGGTTGACATTTCCATCACAACATTTATCAAGATAGTGAAAAATTATCCACAATAAAGGGACAAGAAAGATGGACCACGTATATAAGAGAACTTTAAATGATCATTCCATTAAAAACCAAAAAATATTATGATGAATAAAACATTTGGAAAGTCAAGATTAAAATCAAAGTATTTGAGAATACAATAATGTAGTATCCCAAGTAGTTCTCTCAGAGTCTCAAAAATAATATAAATCTTTAAATACAAAGTAAATGTCTTTAAATAAAAACTATGTGTTCTCCTTTCAAAGAAGACTGGTATTGGCTCTCGCAGACCATAAAATGAAAATACCTAGAAGATCAGAGGAAACAAACCAAGGGTCATTCTGATCTTCACAGAATACTGGGAAATAAAGACAATGTGACAAATGGTTGTAGAAAAAGACAGAAAGGGGGAATAAGGTTATTTCTTGACTCACTGCAATGGAAAGTACTTGTAACCTTTAATTACTTGTAGATGATTCCTTTATAGGTGCATCTTGTGGTTGAGGTGGAATATATGTTGTAAATGCTTCTTGATTTTCTAGTTCAATAGTTCTGATTAATTCCTTTTTCAACCATTCTTCAATATACTCTCTTAAAGGTGTAATGGTAATTTCATACTTAATTTTAATTTCAAATAATTGATTTTCAAACTCCCTCAGATATTTCTCTGATTGATTCAACATGTCATCAACTTCATCAATCCTTTTGATATACCGAACTAACCATTTTTCAACTTCTTCTTCAGAAAAGTCTGTAGTTTAGGTAAATTCATTTTCCCAAGAAACTTTTAATTCATTAAGTTCTCCCATTAAATATTATTTTGATAAAATCATGGTATCCATCAATAAATTGGGACAATTAAGTTCCTTTGTAAGATCCACAAGTTTAAGAAACAAATCACTCTTTTTACTTCTCAAGACATCTGTTTCATTTATTATTTCCTTTGATTATTTAATTCTTCTTAGCCAACATGCATTGATCTCCTTCATTAGGTAAGGAGAAGGAAGTTTTTTTCTTTTTCGTGATCTTTAACTTAAGCTCGATACTTTAGCTGAAAATATATTCACAACTTCCTTAAAAAGTCCTTCATCATTTTCTAATTCCTTTTGCAGGTATTCCTTGAAATTATGTATTCTATAAGAAAAAATAACAGTACTTTGGGAAAGTTCCCAAATTTCTTGAACTATGTCAAAATTCTCTTGTGTATCTCATCACCAACATATTTTCTTATAGCTTGTAATAAGGTTGATGAGCCTTTGTATTTTTTTATTCTTTTTGGGGTATCCTCTAACAAAAGTGCAGGTTGGATTGAAATCAAAGTTTCGGCAAACAATGGTCCTGGTACCAAGGAAGTTTCTAACTCTTTTATCCTTCTTTTTAACTTTGAATTTTCTTTTTCCATATTATCAATAGATTGCTTCAATGCCTCTCCAGTAGCTCCGTGGAAGTCTACAATTTTTTACAGTGGTACTCTATCAAAGTCAATTGAGGATTTCCATCTTTCTGACGACCTTTTATTCTTAATATTCACTTTTCCAATAATAATTTCTTAGTCTCATGATTTTAGGCCACGTGGTGCAAAGTAACAGACTCTTCAAATATTTCAGGATCCTGGGTAATTATAGCATCAACAAATTCCCTAGTTTCCAATAACCTTTAGGAATACTAACTATGTTCTTGAATGCGTTCATCTATATCCATTGCATGTGGAATCTCCTAGACTTCAGGTATGTTTAACACTGTTGTTGATGCATTCCTTTTTATTTTCACAAAAGTATATGCAATGTGATTTTTCTAGATTTTTTCTAGGTGGGTCTTTATCTCCACCATCGTCTGACCCTCCAACTGATGCTTTTCGCATCTCCATTCCATTGGTTTGATTGTTTGTTATCGATGGAGTACTCCTTTGGGATGTTGTTGGATAATTAAGGTTTTCACTTGTCACTTCCCTGTCGCGATGTTTGTGACCTTCATTGGTGCTATTTATTTCTCCTGTGTCATTTGAAACTTGGTAAGCCACAATTTCATGTAGATCTAAATTATCTTCGCCACCCTCCTGAAACTATTCATCTTTAGTGAAATGTGAAGAGTACCCTACCAATTCCATATGTGCAGTAAATTTGTTGTCTGGATCAAAACCCTCAACAAATTTAGGTTTTCTCAAGTCTAGTTGTTCATGATGTCTTTCCAATGCATCAAGGTAGGTTATATGCTTCACAGTAAATGTCCCAATTTTCCATGGTAGGGGTACAGATTGTTTTTTCCTTTTATCATGGAAGAAATGGGCCTAGGTCTTGTATTGTCTACACATTTCCTTGACAAATTGTTTATTTGATACATAGAACAATAAAAGAAAAGGTTTCTCCTCACTACCAAATAAATTAAGAATAGTGAATTCTTCAGAAGTTTCATAAGTCCCTTTCCTATAGATAAACTTAGCCTCTTCTAGAGATAGCCTTTATGTATTTTGACCAAAAAAAACTTTTTCAATTCTGGAATGAATCTGTTACGAAATGGGTAAAATTTGTATTGATATTTATGGGTAAAAATAGAATTGAGCTAAAGTAAGTATGTAAACTTTGTGCTATAGTGTTTTTATATGAATATTGTAGACCATTGTGTGTTCTAATTTCTATTGAAGCTAATCTTTCAGTTGAGTAGTGTCCTACAACACCTATAGAGATGGAGGATATGGATTATATTCCTTATGATATTGTAACTGGTAGTTTGATGTATGCTATGGTCTATACTAGAATATACATTGCCCAAGCATTGGGAGTATTGAGTCAATTCATGGTTAATCCTAAACATGAACATTGGGCTGCAATAAAGAGGGTCTTCAAGTATGTGCAAGGTACTTATGAATATTCCATTTTCTATCACAATGATGTTTCATGGGTCCCACACTTGGTGGAAATATAGGGTTATGTGGATTTTGATTAGACTGGGGATGTAAACAAAAATAGATCTATTAGAAAATACATGGTTTGATTGTTTGGTGAAGAAAAAAGTTATATGAGAAAGAGAAAATATGTAGTAACGTTTTCCTCTATAGAGGCAAATTATATGTAAACTACTCGTGTCTGTAAGGAGTCCATTTAGATTTTGAATTTGTGTTCAGATGTGGGGCTAAGTTAGAGAGATATTATAGTTCAATGTGATAGTAATAGCTCCACTTATCTCGTTAAGAACCAAACATTTCATGTAATCAAGAAAATAAATATAGATATCCAATTCCATTTCATTATGGACATGGTAGAGGATGAAAAGGTAATAGTAAGAAAGTTGACACTTTGAAAAATGTTGCATATACATTAACAAAACTAGTGAGCATAGAAAATTCAAGTGGTGTTGTGAGTCTATAAGCCTTATGTCCCTTAGTAATTAGCTCATAGTTGGATGCATTCTCCCTTATACTCTTGCAATTTATATGAAAAGTAGGAGAAGGTTGGGACAGGTGTGTCAAACACCTTGCAATCATATAGTGGAGTAAGTAATAATTCACTACAAGGAGAAAACCTTGTAACAGAGGTTTTTACAAAACCTCCCCCCCAAAAATGATCACTTCTCTATTAAATATAGCGAGGGGAAGTGGTGGAAGGTTTTGTTGATATAAAAGGATTTTCTACGGTATTAATGTCAACCTCACAAGGATATGAATCCCCCAACATTTTGAGAGAGGTGATACTCCTCTTTTTCTTATAAACTTGTGAACAAAAATAAAACAAAATTTAAGGAGGACCAGATTTTATTAAAATCTTAGATTCTCATTTAAAGTAGTACCTGGGACCATGTACCTTTTAAAACAAACCCATATATACAATATTTTACAATATAGATAAAGACAATAAGTGTGATAAATAAAAGGTTGGCATTTCCATCACAACATTTATCAAGACAATGAAAAATTATCCAAGTAAAGAGACGAGAAAGATGGACCAAATATATAAGAGAACTTTAAATGATCATTCCATTAAAAACCAAAAATATTATGATGGATTAAACATTTGGAAAATCAATCTTAAAATCAAAGTGTTTGAGAATACAATAATGTGATATCTCAAGTAGTTATCTTTGAGTCTAAAAAATAATATAAATATTTAAATACAAAGTAAACGTCTTTAAAGAAAAAGTATGTCTTCACCCTTCTAACAGGGATGGGATTGGCTCCCACTGACTATAAAATAAAAATACCTAGAAGATAAGAGGAAAACAATCAAGGGTCATCATAATTTTCACAGAATACTAGGAAATAAAGGCAATGTAACAACTTATTGTAGAAGAAAAAGAGAGAAAGGGGGAACAAGGTTTTTACTTGACTGACTGTGATGGAAAGTACTTGTAACCTTTAATTGCTTAGAGTTGATTCCTTTATAGGTGCATTTTGTGGTTTAGGTGGCATAATCGTTGTAGTTGCTTCCTGGTTTTCCAGTTTGGTAATTCTGATTAATGCCTTTTTCAATCATTCTTCAATATACTCCCTTAAAGGTGTCATGGTAAATTCGTGCTTAATTTTAATTTCAAATAATTGGTTTTCAAATTCCCTCAGATCTTTCTCTGATTGATGCAACATGTCATCAACTTCATCATTCTTGTTGAACTAACCATTTTTCAACTTCCTCTTTAGAAAAGTCTATAGTTTCGCTAAATTCGTTTTCCCACACAACTTTTAATGCATTAAGTTGTCCCATTAAAGATTATTTTCATAAAATCATAGTATCCATCAATAAATTGGGACCATTAAGTTCCTTTATAAGATCCAAAAGTTTAAGAAACAAATAACTATTTTTATTTCTCAAGACATCAGTTTAATTTATCATTCACTTTAATTATTTAATTCTTCTTAGCCAACATGTATTGACCTACTTCATTCGGTAAGGTGAAGGCAATTTTTGTTCTTTCTTGTGAGCTTCACTTAAGCTCGATACATGAGCTAAAAATGTATTCATGGCTTCCTTAAAAAATCCTTCATCATTTTTTAAGTCCTTTTGCAGGTATTCCTTGAAATTTTGTATTCAAGAAGAAAACTAACAATACTTTGGGCAAGTTCCCAAATTTACTGATTTATGTCAATTCTATTCTGTATGACATTGCTAACACATTTTCTTATAGCTTGTTATAAGTTTGATCAGCCTTTGTATTTTTTTGTGCTTTCTGGGGTGTCCTCTAACACAAGTACATGTTGGATTGAACTTAAAGGTTTGGGAAACAAGGGTTCTAGTACCAAGGAAGCTTCTAACTCTTTTAGCCTCCTTTTCAACTATGAATTTTCTTTTTCCATATTATCAATAGATTTCTTCAAGGCCTCTCCAGTAGCTTCATGGAAGTATGCAAATTTCGATGGTGTACTCTGTCAAATTCAATTGAATATTTTCATCTTTTCGATTACCTTTTATTCTTAGTATTCACTTTTTCCATTAATAGTTTCTTAATATCATGATTGTAGTCCACGTGGTGCAAAGTAACTGACTACTCTTCAAATATTTGGGATCCTCGGTTTATAGAATTAGAAATTTCCCTAGTTTCCAATAATATTTAGGCATACCAACTAGGTTCCTGAATGAGATCATATATGTCCATTGCACGTGGAATCTCCTCGACTTCGGGTATGTTTAACACTATTATTGAGCTATTCCTTTTTCTATTCACAAAAGTATATGCAATATGTGATTTTTCAAGATTTTTTCTAGGTGGGTCTTTATCTCCACCATCGTCTGACCCTCCAACTTTCCAACTAATGCTTTTCTCGTCTCCATTCCACTGGTTTTATTCTTTGTTATATATGGAGTAATCCTTTGGTATTTTGTTGGATAATCAGGGTTTTGATTTGATACTTCCATGTCGTGATGTCTGTGACCTTCATCGGTGCTATTTATTTCTCCTATGTTATTTATAAATTGGTAAGTCACAATTTCATGGAGATCTAAATTATCTCTACCACCCTTATGATACTGTTCAACTTTAATGAAATGTGAATATTACCCTACAAATTCCATATGTGCAGTAAAATTTTTATCTAGGTCAAAACCCTAAAAAATTTAGCTTCCTTTAAGCCAAGTTGTCCATGATGTCCTGCCAATTCATCAAGATAGGTTATATGCTTCACATTAAATTTCCCAATTTTCTATGGTAGGGGTATGAATTAATTTTTCCTCTTATCATGGAAGAAATGGGTGGAGGTATTGTATTGTTTGCACATTTCCTCAACAAATATTTTTATCTAATACATAGAACTATAAAAGAGAAGGCTTCTCCTCACTACCAAATAACTTGATAATAGTGAATTCTTTAGAAGTTTCGTAAGTCCCTTTCCCATAGAGAAAGGTAGCCAATTCTAGAGATATCCTTGACATATTTTTATAAGAAATCAACTTTTTGAATTCTAAAATGAAGTTGTTACAAAATGGATAAAAATTGTATTGATCTTTAAGCATGAAGAGGACTAAATACCATGCATAAATTGGTTCCAACTTATAATCAAAATGTTTTTCCGTCGAAAAATCTTTAAACACGCGGTCATAAGAGATGGTTAAAATGACGTAATAAGTCATATAAAAATTTCAAGTCTTTTTTAGGTTATTAAATTGGAAAGAGATTTCACTTGAAATGAGACAACCCTAATCAATAATGGCTTTTTCATGCAAGGCATAGTGCATGGTGTATATAACATTTCTTGATATAAATACAATAGATTCTAGACTGGTAATGTAGGTGAATAACCATGAAAATTCTATGTACGAATATTTTAATGAAGCTACTTCAATCCTGGAAGCACCAGGGTAACTGGTTGGGTCCTCCAAATAATTTCTTAGAAACATATTTCCTCCTTTATGTTTCTTCATAAATTAATTGACCTCTTCATTTTTAAATCGCATGGTAGGTGTATGATCCAGGTGGATATCGGTGGCCACCCACCTTTTCCAACTAGCTC
>CBVK0100240605.1:0-13448 GCA_900067695.1 Picea abies | reverse complement strand
AAAAATTCCATGTGTCAAATGCCATGGTATGGGTGAGTGGAGAGATAATCCATTAACCACTAGCATGCCTTGATCCAATTCAATTGCCAGGTTAGCTTGAGCATCATCCAATTGATTATTTCACCGAAGGACATGGTAAAAGGATATATTGTGGAAGAGAGTGCGAATTATCGAAATTCTTTGGAGAATGGCTCTTAAATGGAGATTTGGGGGGTGGGAACCTTTGCGTACATTCCCTATGATTATCTTGGAATCCCCAATCACCGAAAGGGAGTGTATGTTCTTGTTTTTGGCGAGAAGAAGACCTTGGTAGAATGCATAGGCTTCAGCTTGATTATTTGTAGCTATGCCCATATTCCAATGGAAAGAGAGAACTTGGTTTCCTTGTGGGAAAATGATGACCCCTCCTGCTCCTGCCACCTCGGGGTTTCCCTTTGAAGCTCCATCGAAATAAAGAGTGTGAGTTTTATGTTCATTGCACCAGCGCAGGTAATCAGATTCATCATGAAGCTGCCAGGAGGATCTGGGGGGGGAGGGGAAGGAGTTGTGGATGGAAGGTAGGGGAAGAAAGAGCATACCCAATCAGATTCTAAGGTGGAGTTGGGGGTGAAGGAGAGGAATTTGGGCTTAGAAAGGAAAAATTCAGCTAGGGGACCAACAACGTTTTTAGCTATGAGATCTGGGGGAGAACAAAGGTTGGAGAAGATAATTCGATTTCTGGCGAGCCAAATTTTCCAGTAGATGTACTTGGGTAAGGCTTTATACACTGCTTTGAAAAGAGGCTTATTTTTGCAGGTGCCCCGATAAAGGGAGGGCCATTCTAAAAAGAGTTTTCTGGGTTGGGCCGACCATTTGATTCTTGAGTGGAGGTTTTGCAGAGTTGTTTTCCACACCATGATAGTGAAGGGATAGAGTAGAAAGATGTGCTGAGAGGTTTCCATTTCTTTTCCACTGAGTTCACACTTGAAGGGCCCATGGATGTTTCTTTTAAGCAGATTTTCTCCTATTAGCAAATTGACATGTGCTAATATCCAGCAAAAGGAATTTACCTTGGGTGGGCTGTCATTATTCCAAATAAAGTTCCACAGTTTATCTTTAGGGGGGGGTTCAATTGTGAGAGTAGTTGGGATTAACCTTGTTTTACATAGTAGTTTCCAATCCCCCAACCTCTCTGATCTCTTAGGGTGATACGAATGGGAGCACAACCTTTTAGAAAAAATTGTAGTTGGTGCGTTGTGTCTTGGATATTGCTTGGTATATTTTGTAAATTCCATCCAGTCCAATCTCCCGTGTCTGCATGCCATCTCCCGTGTCTGCATGCCAAGAGTAGATATCCCAAATATGTTTTTTTCCTTGCATGTCTAGCCAATTGATGAGCGGTCATAGCTGTATATGCTACCAGAGGGGTTGTTTTCCCATGATGCTGTCAGCCCCTATAAGAATCTTTCGACCATTCCCGAGAATCCAGGTGAGTTGAATTTGAAGGAGAGGGATAGAGGCTGAGAGAATCTTCCCTATTGGTGATTCATTGTTCAGAGAGTGATGTTGATCTAGACATCTGAGCCTATCCCCTACGAGATATTTTTCTTTTAGGATTCGCTTCCACCAGACATTTCTTCCTAAAACAAGGTTCTAGAGAATTTTTTCTCCCATTGCCAAGTTGGAGAGGCCAGGATCTTTTATGCCCAAACCTCCACTTCCCTTGGGGTGTTTTATAATATCCCACTTTATTAGATGATATTTTTTCTTGTTTGTTTTCCCTCCTTCCCAGAAAAAGCGTCGAAGGAGGATGGAGATTGATTTTTTAACATTCTGAGGAAAAAGAAGGGAAGAGAATTGAAAGATGGGAAGAGCAGAAAGAATTGATTTTAATAAGACATCACACCCCGCCAGATTGAGACAGAAGGATCCCCAATGATCCATCTTATTTTTTAGATTTTTGAGAACTTGGTTCTAGGATGAATTTGGTAGAGATTTGACACAAATAGGCGTGCCGAGGTATCTAAAGGTTTTCCATTTTTCAATGAGAGGGAAACGAAAGAAACTTGCTTTTAGATGGGCAGTTCGAAGAGGGGTGTTCCAAGAATAGACATTGGATTTGGAATTATTTATAAGGGCTCCCGAGGCTTGGGTGAAGTTATCTAGAGAAGATTTGAATATTTTGGCCATCACTAAGGAGGTGCCCCCAATGAGGAGAGTGTCATCAACAAATTGGGAGTGGTTTAATCTCTTCATCCCTCAAGCTATTTTGATGTTGGGAATGGCTTTGGAGATTCGATCCTTTTCTAGATGTCTACTTAGGGTTTCATCCATGATTATGTATAGGAGGGGGGAGAGTGGACAACCTTGCCTTAGCCTTCTAGAGACTTTGAAGAAATTTTTCAGGCACCCATTTATCAGAGTGGCTATCCAAGGAGAGGAGATACAAGTTGAGACCCAGGCTATGAAATCAAAGCTAAAACCAAATTTCTTCAAAACTGCAAACAAAAAGGTGTGCCTTACCCTATTAAAGGCATTGGCCATGTCGATTTTGATGATCATTCCTTGATCTCCTCGCTCCCTGCTGGAGTGGATGGCTTCTTGAATCAATATGATGTTATTAATCATTTTCCTTTTCTGGAGAAAGCCACTTTGATTTGGAGAGATGAGATTATGCAAGAGAGGCTTGATTCTATTGGCAATGAATTTAGTGATGAGCTTGTAAGAAACATTGCATAAGGAAATGGGTCTGAATCTAGAGAAGGAGGAAGGGTTGGACTATTTTGGGATAAGGGATAAAAAAGTGGAATTTGTACTGCCCCTAGTTTTGTGGATTTCTGAACATACTGTATCATCCTCAGGAGATCTCTTTTAATTATATGCCAACATTTTTGATAAAAATGTGCACTAAAGCCATCTGGGTCTGGATCTTTGTCTGGGTGGAGATGGAACAAGGCCTCATGAAGTTCTTTTTCAGTAACTTCCTGATTTATCTTGGTGTTTTCCTCCTAATTGATAACGCTCGGTATGTTTAGCAGCAGATCCTCTTGTACGTTGAGGTCTGCAATTCCATCCTCAGTTAGGAGTCATTGAAAATGAAGTTTTGCTTCTGCTTGTATTTGGTGGGAGTCATCAGTTTTTGAGCCATCCTCTTTTGTGATTTCCTTCACCTTGTTTCTCCAGAGTCTGGCTTTGGTTTTTCTTTGAAAGATGTTTGTGTTTCTATCACCTGAGCTTAGCCAAAGACTCCTAGATTTGAGCCTCCAAGTTTCCTCTTCCTCATGGAGGATATTTTGATACTCAATGAAGTCTTGTTGTTCTTTGAGAAGGAGGGAATGAGTGGTAGGCCCCTCTTCCATTACTAATCTGTTTTCTTCCATTTCTTTAATTTTCCTTCTTTTTTCTTCTTGTTCCTTTTCTTTGTTGTGCTTCACCTAGTGTTTGAGGGTTGTCTTGACTCTTTTTAATTTCTGTTCCCAGATGTAGTTTGGAGAACCTTGTATCCAACAAGTCCAGGCATCTGAGACAATATCAAAAAAGAAAGAGTCTAAAGCCCACAGGGGGTTGAATATGAAGGGGATGGGGCCAATTTCTTCAGGAGGGGAAAGGGTGAGAGTGATAGGTCTGTGGTCAGAACCATTCCATGAGAGAATGCGAGAGCAGGGTATAAAGGAGTCGTCAAGGAAGGAGCTACTTAAGAAGAACCGATCTAGGCGAGATGTTATGTGCCCCAACCTGAGTCATTTGTTTGACCAAGTGAAACGACCATTAGAGGGTTTTATGTCAATAATATGAAAGGAGGATATAAGATCCTTGAGATGCTCACGAGTGGGGTCTCGTACTCGAGAGCCCCCTTTTTTTTCTTTATGATGGAGGGTGGTGTTGAGGTCTCCAACTATTATTAGATCTTTGAGGTCAAGACTTTCTTGTAGGTTTTGAAGAGAGGACCACCAATCGATTTTCTCATGATAGCTTGCAGGCATATAAACATTGAAAATAGTTAGAATCTTAACTGAAGGGAGATGGAGAAGTGAAGTTTTAATCTGGTGGATCGTGGACTGCAAGGAGTGGAGAGAGAAGATATTGGGATTCCACAGGGTGTAGATTCCCCCTGAGGCTCCTCTTGCACTGACTGATACTCCTTTGCATGTTTTCCAGATGTAACTACTATCCTAAAGGATATCAATATCCTTCATTTTTGTCTCTTGGAGCAGGAGGACTTGAGGATTTTCTGCTTTTATTAGATCACGTATTAGTGAGAGCTTGTTCCTGATCCCTATTCCTCTACAATTCTAGGATATTTCTTTTATCATTTAGAAAGCTTGGAGTTTCCCTTATTATGGAGGTTGGATCCACTCTGATTCCTGGTCTTCCTTGTTTCTTTCCTGGCATGATGATCCAAAGTTATTTGCTTCTCGAGTTCGATTTCCTTCCTGGCCGAAGCTTCCCTTTTGTGCAGGTTTGACTTTCGTCTAACTTTTCTAATGGGAGAAGCATGTGTATCCGAGTCAGAGTTTTCGCTTGAGATTTGATCTAGGTCATCGTCCTCAGGAAGAGAAGACATATGAGAGGGCGAATGCGGTGCAAGGGGGGGGATCAGAGACTCAGGTGGATGCGTTAGAGAGGGGTGGGGTGGGGGAGTGAGATGCTCTTCATGAGATGGCTCTTGTGTCAGGATCGAAACAGAAGATTCAAGAACTTGTGAGGTATTAAGAGGGGGGGTGGGGGCATGGGGATGGATTTATTATTCGGGCCGTGATTTTTCTGCTTTTTCCTTTTGGGTTGCTTCCACTGATCAGCTTCTTCGGTCGGGCTTCCAGGAGGGGATTTAGGAAAGTGTTTCGCAAAATGTCCATACTCATGATAGATTTTTCATTTTAAGGGAAGTTGTTCATAATCAACTTGATGCAAGTAGTTCCATTTATCCAAGGTGAGGTTAATAGCTTCGGGCATAACTTTTTCTAAATCTACTTCTACACATATGCATGCACAGGCTTGAAGGCCATCTTTAGGTTATGCTTGATCTATGTAATTTCCAAGTGTATTTCCTATAGCTCGAATAGTTTCACCATTCCAACAATGCAGAGGGAGGAAGGGGAGGGAACCCAAACTGGTACTGCATTATGAATATCATTCTCAGGATTAAAGTCTGGGGTCCAGCTATTGAGATACATACCTCTGGAGCCCATAAAGTACGACCCGCTTCGGAAGATGATATCTCTATCTGTTTTATTTTCGAAGAGAAAGGCAAAGAAGCCTCTTCCATAAAGAAAATGCGAGAGATTTCCTTTCAGATGAGATTTCTAGTTCTTGTCAATCCAGATTGCCATAGCTTAAGGAGAACGCCAGATTCCCATAAACTGTCCAATGAGTGCATGTTCTGCAAATTTCAGGGTGAGGGTTCTGGAGCTTCCTTGGATCTGAACTGAAGGGATCTGATCCAGTTTTTTCACAAATTTTGGAGGAGTTTGTTTGTTCATCTTGGGAAGCGAGGCAATAAGGGAGGCAAAAGCCTCAACATATGTGAGGGAGATGGAGGGAGAGGAAGCGGGAGGCCCCGAGGCCTCTCCAGTAGAGGGCGGCATGCGTGTGAGAGAGGGAGGTCAGAGCATGCATCCCAAAGTTTTCAAAGAAAAATTAATAAAATAGAAGCTGTGGGGAGGGTCATTTGACACCATCATAATAAATCATGCGATAGGCTGGTAAGACCACCCATCAATCAATTTGGGCACCAGATTTAACCCTAGCACAATGGAAACCCACATAAGATATTTGATTTATGCCCAATGCCTTATAATTTGATTCAACCATCAACTTTGCTAGTCTTTGACCTTTAATTAATTTCAGGGGATTAATCTCCAGATCATACTCTTGAATCTTGGCGATCTATTTTCATCTTCTTCCTTCACTATCATGTGATGCTAAAATATCTTTCACTGTTGAACAAGGAGAAAAAACATTGACCTTTGAGTGTAGAATATAACTTCGAAAAGATTTTAAGGATTTAAATATGGAAAAATCTTGTTTTTCCATAATATTGTACTTCAACTCCACATCTCACATAGCTCTATTAAAGAATGTTATAGGTTATTTGTATCCATCCTGATTTCTCTATAATAAGACAACAATTGTATGCTCCAAAGAGAAAGGGAAAACAATAAAGTCTTTAGTGTAATTTGGACTTACCAACACTAAAGATTTGATTAAAGTCTTTTTCATTTGGTAAAAAGAGGATCTTGTTGATTCTATCCATTTCACTTTTCTTCCATTTTTTAACATATTTGTTATTTCTTTGACAATCTCTACAAAATTTGGTATGAAGTGTCTCAAGAAGTTTATCTTTCCCAAGAAATATAGTACTTATTTTTTATGTCTCAGGAAAGAGATAGTTTGTATAGCTTCGACTCATTCTGGATCAATATTGATACCATCCTTAGTCACTATGTGTCCAATAATCTTACCTTATGACGTAGAAAAAAATGACTTCTTAGGGTTCAAAGACAAGCCATACCTTCTACATTTGAGAAGGAACTACTTCAAATGATCTTGATGTAGTTAATCAGACTTGGAGAAAATTTTCATGTCATCCAAATATATTTCTATGAACTCATCTTTCTCATCCATGAAGGCTATATACATCACTCTTTGAAAATTCACTCTCACGTTCATCAATCTGAAAGGAAGTTTTGTTGGGTATGTCTTATATTCTTTGTATGGTTAGAACTATAACATCCCGCTCTTGCGAACACATGTTATCGACTTCATCTTTGAGGACACTTGTGTACAAGTGATCCAGTTATAGTAAATGGTTATTATTTCAGTTATGGATTCTTATGATGATGTTGATGGATTATGATTGTATGTTATTTGTTATATGTGTATTGACAGATTTTATTGACGAGTTTCCCTGAGTGTGCAGGACATCGGATGGATTGTGGATGCCGAGGGAATCAATGGACCTCCTTGGACTCTGGATTGAGTCAGGGAGTGGATCGATTATAGCATGATTTTGTATATGGATCATTGACAATGTTTTGTTGATGGATGCAGGCAGACGATTGTTTGCTAATCTGACTCACATAAGGAGTAAAGGGGCCATGCACATAGACTAGATATTGAGGGAGAGGTGTGGTAGCATCCCTGTCAGAGTCTACTAGCACTCTCGCCATGGCTCGAATTGTAGGTTAATGATTACCTAGTTCGAGAGGTCCATGATGCCATGAGGGAAGACTAAGAAAATCGCTCACAAATATTTCTAAGGGGTGCGCAATTAGGCAAGGTCCTTATTCCCTAGAATCCCTTAATCTCTCACAAGATCATCTGAATGGAGTGTTGACTCCAGGGGTTGGAAAACCTCCAAAACCAGTCAACGACGAGTGGCACCCTTGGAGCATGGAGTACGTCTTAAAGGGCACGTCATGGAAATAAAACTTGAGTCAATAAATCTAGGTGGCCTATAAAACCTTGAGCAATAATTAAACCTTGTAAAATATTTAAGAACTTCCATATTTAATTAATTAATTATGGATTGAAATTATTAATTGTAAACCCCAAGTGAAAGTCTAAGCCTATTCAAAAATTAAGCCTAAGTCCAAGTTTGGTAAGAAGTCTAAAACTAAATTTATAAATTAAATGAAAAGGGGAATGAAGTAAAACAAGTTAAGAATATAAAAGGGGGTGAACTATATTTAAAGATTGACATAAGGCACATGTGTGCAAGAAAATGTAAAAAGGGGATTTTTAAAATAAGAAAGAAATAAACATGAAATAATGTGTATGCATAGGAAAAATATCTAGAGTCTAGTTAATAGTAGTCTAACTAGAGAAGAATCCTATTTTAACTCAACTCAGATTTAGTAAGGCATCATTCATTAAATGGGAATATGGGGAATAAAGAGACAACTAGGAGTGAATTAAGGAGTGTTTTTAGGAAGGGTGAGGGAAATTGATTTTAATTAAAATAATTTATGGAATTACTTGTGCAACTTGGGGGAGAGGATGACAAGTGTAAGGGGGACATAATTCTAATTTATTTAATTAAAAAGAAAATTAATTGTGCAAATGGGGATGTGTCAATGAGAATATTCTATAAAACAAATGGTCTAGATGAGAAAATGAGGACACACTAGTTATGGGTAAAGTTATGCTGCAGAAATTTTGACTGGTTTTACTTGTGAGAGTTGGGATACCCAGCTTGAGAGAGAGTGGTGTATCTACCTTGTGAGGCAATCTGGGAGCTAGAGGACTCTGGTTTTGTGTGTGTGGCCCCTTTACGGTTCGGGGGGCTAAGTGGGAAGAAGAGTACCCCTAGTGTTGGTTGGGAGGTACCGATGAAGTCTCTATGGTTAGCAAGGAGGAGGTCGGAAGGAGAGCCATCGTGGAGGAACAAATTCGAACTCTTCATCGACGATTACAATATTTTGAGCTTTAGATTTGTAGTAGAATAAATTATAGTTATCATTTAGAATTTTTTGTAAACTGTGTTGGATATTCCAAGGTCAAATGTAAGTTTATTTGAGGGTCATGTAGCATGGACGTTGAATTTTCTAGCATTACTACCTTTTCAATTTAAACAAATATATGGACATATTTCTTTATTCGTTGATTTACTTGATACCATGCAATGTATTTCTTCTTGAATTGTCGATAGTAGTTCATGCCCCGAATACATAATTGTCTTAGTTGCTTCCATTGAATGGCCCTTCAAATTTTAAATTTAATTATCATTTGTTAAATTGCAATAGATGTAGCAGGAGGGTTCAGTAATGTAAGATTGAGAAGTGGCTTACCATGCAAAAGACTTATTAACTTCTGGTGTTGAACAAACCAAAAATTGAAATTCATAGGGGAGTGGAGATCCTATTGATATGGAATGGTAATTAAGGTGCGGGACCATGTATTATAATTCCAGTAGAGGGATGTATTATCTATGTAAGGGTGTGTGCGATTTGGCAAGGAGAACCTTGCGATCACTAATCTCAACAATATTTCTACCAAAAAAAAATAAACTCTGCTTACTATGTCAATGAATGTTCCTTGGCCATTGTGATTGGACACTAGGTTCCTCACTATTTTTGTAGATATCTTTGAAAACCTTCTTTGTAAGATGTAGATCCTTAATCGATGCCTGGTGTATGCATATCAAAGTTGAAAAACTAATGGTCATGGTAACCAACCGCCCCATGATAACTTTAGATGGGTATACCTTGGTGTAGCTGAACCATCCCGTAATTCGTTTTTCCTCCCCTTAGTTTTTATAAGACTTAAAATGGTAATTGTTGTATTTAATATACCAGATATAAAATGTATGCAGAACTGAAATAAAATGCTAGTCATGGAAGAATAACAATAATATAACTAGAACATTCACCACAATAACACTAAAATGATATAAGAATAAAAACAAAAATAACACTTTGAATCTGAAAGCAATGTTCACCGGCCTCTTCGAGGGGGCAACCTCCAGTTGAGTAGAGCTCTATTACAATAATATCCAAGCTAGGGTTATCATACCCTTGACTCCTATTTATACTAAAAAGAAGCATCTAGAGGAAGATCCTTCTAGAAGCAGAAGCTTCTATTAGGTCTTCTTACATCTGCCTTATTCTATTTTATTGAAAGGCCTTATTAATATTGACCTTTATTACATCCGAATATTTGTCATCACAGTTATAATAAAGGCCTTTGAGTTGGCGTTCAACCATTTCATCCCTGGTCAATTTTTGGATCTTTAGTGGAGCAGAGGGAGTAGTGGGATTTACTGGTTTAGGGCGAGGGATAAAGGAGGGTTTGCGGTTTTGAGAAGATACAACCTATTGTGCTTGTTTATCTCTTTTGTTAGCCTCCACCCAAATCTCAGGCTGTTCCATGACGATCTGGGCCCGAATTTCATCCTTGAGGCTGCTGATAAAACATTCTCGGAAAAAGGCATCAGACATGCCCTCTATTCTAAAAGCTAGGTGCTCAAAGGCAGCTATAAAGTCTTCCACTGTTCCTAATTGTTTCAGCTTTGTCAAATGGACCAAATGGTTGGTGTCAGTGTCAAAGCATTCATAAAGCTTGACCACAAAGTGTGTCCAAGCAATATACCCTTGATGAGAAGTTTTTCTCCATTGCCACCATTGCCAACGTTCTTGATCTAGATGGAGAACACCATACCCAAGTTTGGCCAAGTCATTTGTAATGCCATATAAAGAGAAGTAATGTTCCATTTGGGTTACCCAACCAGTGGCATCCAAACCATCAAATTTGGTCACATCCACCCGCGAAAGGCGTAGGCCACGTTGAAAGTGATGGTTCTGCAAGGTATGGGAATGAGAGGAATGGTCACCTTCAGTATGGGGAGGTGAGGAAGAGGAAGGGTTATCTGTAGGGATATGCAGTTTAGTGTAGAGTGCCAAAACTATTGATTCAAGATGGGTGGTGAGGTCTTGTTTGATTTACCCCATTGAGGACTACATGGTTGTATTGATGGCGGCAACATTGGCACTGAGTTGTTTCACTTCTTGTTGGGTCTCAATGAGATTGGATTGCAAGGTGTTGAAGCGAGCTTCCAAGGCTTGGCTATGAGTATGGGCCATGAGGATGAGGAAACTGAAAAGGGGTGGGTAGGGTAAAAACTTTTTTCCGAAAAAATGATATGGATGAATGTGATAAGGGAAAAGAGATGAATTTAATGGAATAGGTCTCAAATAATGGTGAAAAAATTTCCAGTTTTTTTTTTTTTTTTTTTTTTTTTTTTTTTTACGGAGTTATACTCTGGTCTGAAGAATACTACAGAGAGGAAATGCCCAAATGCTTAACCAGAAATAAATGTGTATTTACTTGGCAACCCAAACATAGTTGCACGACAATAGATCTTGTCTTCTTTAATTTGTTTATGTTTTTGTCCCCCAAGGGTTAGGTATTCAAGGGTTCTACAGAAAAGGGTTTTCCCTGTGCTATAGCTCTCTGATATACATGCGAGGTCCAGCAATAATACTCGGCCCAATGTCTCAGAGCACTAACTAAGGAGAATAGACTGTACCCTTATCCGTACTACCCGACTACCCAAGTACTAGAGAGTAACTTCCCGAGTGTTGTTCTCGGTGACACTATAGTAGTCAGGTGGCCGATCGATTTATCTAAAGAGGGATTCAGGTAATGTAGGCTGATCCATACATAGGTGTTGTTTGATGCACTACCACTCGAAGGGGTACCAATAGGGGTTATAAGGGTGGCCAACAGATGTGTGCTTAAGTACCACTTGTATTTCTTACGTGTATGAATCCCTCAACCGCGGGTTTATGCGTGTAATGATAGATCTCTATGGCTTAAAGATGCCGGAATATGTCTCTACCCTGAAAAAAAAATTTAACCCACACTTTCTATCGAGGAAAGTGCTCTGATACAATTTGTAATATACCAAATATAAAATGTATGCAGAACTTAAATAAAATGCTACTAATGGAAGAATAACAACAATATAACCAGAACATTCACCACAATAACACTGAAATGATATAAGAATAACAACAAAAATAACACTTTGAATTTGAAAGCAATGTTCACGGGCCTCTTCGAGGGGGCAACCTCCATTTGAGAAGAGCTCTATTACAATAATATCCAAGCTAGGATTCTCATACCCTCGACTCTTATTTATACTAAAAAGAAGCATCTAGAGGAATATCCTTCTAGAAGCGGAAGCTTCTATTAGGTCTTCTTACATCTGCCTTATTCTATTTTATTGAAAGGCCTTATTAATATTGCCCTTTATTACATCTGAATATATTATTCTACCTATGTATGGGTTAGGACCCTAACATTGTACCCCTGCTACTATGAAATCGAAATTAAAAGGAAAAACATGGAGATCTTTGCTAAGCATTGAACGATCGTGGATTCCATTTTTTTTATTCTCAATTTATTAAGACACGAACCTTGGGAATTGTTGTTCCTTTAAACCTCTGATCTTCTCCCAACCATAGATCATTTTTAACTGATGCATAGCTAAGGAATACAAATTCATCATTATCCTTGTTGTGGGTTTTTTCTATTATAGTTGCAAGAGAAAATTGATAAAATTGTATCTTGTCTTTCCTCCTGTAAAGGATCAAGAATCCTTGCATCTGAGTAAGTTCATCTGTCACCTTCTTAATCAAATCCAAGTGTTGTAGACGCGCTGGGTAAATAATGTCATTGTGGGCTCCTCCCTTGACTTGGTGCCCAATTATTGGTTTTCCATGGGTGTAATGTATCATTGGCCACATATGCTCGACGCTTGATGGGTGGACAGGGAAGTTTGCATTAAATATTTATAAGTTCAAGAGGACATTGTAAAGTCTAAAAGAAAATTGAGCAAAAGTTAACCTTAGAATGTTTCCTTCTTCATTTTTTGGGATAAAATATTTGAAGATCTTATAATTTAGTGGCAGGTTGGTCATCCTTACAGGAGTATATATATATTCCAAAATTATAGATAGATCATATTTGTGGATATATTCACATTTCTTGAGTTTTATATATTTTAGTTGTGAGGTAATATGGAGTTTATCTTATGTTTTTCAATAACAAATTCATTGACAAGTTGTGTTTTCCCCTATATGCACCATGAACAATAATCTCAGTAAGAATATTGTCTAATAGTGGAATGCTAGTAGTAGCATAGTCTATTTATGAATGCATAAGAGCTACATATTTAGCCTTTGTTGAAACTTCTGGAAATTGTTTTTATAGGCAGCTTGACACCCCTATGCATTACTTAATAAGACTCTACCCTCTTATGGTTCTTATAATTGGAGTTGTAGTCTCTCTCTTGAATCTCTTTTTTTTAATAAGACTTAGCCTTTCCTCGATTCTTGGTTTGATTGTAGTAGCATGGAAATCCTTATGTAGGGTTAGTAAGTTCGGGTCCTTCCTTTTTTTCCTTCAATACAAATTATGAGTCAACTTGAGTTTTATTTGTATTGTTAGGCTTAGGCTTGATCATCCCCCAAAAAATAAAAACAAAAAAAAATCCACACACATATGGATAGAATGCAAATCTCTAGTTATGACTCTTACTAATTAGATTTTTAGGATCTTGAGTTTTAGTTGTAAGTTTAATTAATCTGATTTTATATAGTCGGCACTCTAGAATTGAATTTAATGTAACATTGGTAGAAGTACCTTATATGGCAGAGTAATGGAAAAACTATAGTACTAGTGAGGAAGGATTTGATTTATAGGTCGTGAATTTGTCCTTGATTATATGAGAATTGAGTTGGATTATAAATTTTACTTTTAATAACTTGTGGTAGACTCTTATCTGAGGCAAATAATTTACTATGCTCTCATGGTTTTATTAGATCTTATGTTTTATTTATTGATGATGATGATGACGATTAATGTCCACTAAGACCAAATTGGTCTATCGGACCTTAAGAGGGTAAGTGATTACTTGTGATTCTTTAGAATTTTTTTTCTATGCTTGAAAAGCATTAAGAGAAGCT
>CBVK0100240604.1:0-13449 GCA_900067695.1 Picea abies | reverse complement strand
CTTTTCAGGTGCCTTCCACCGCCATCGTGGTCTCTTTTTCTGCACATCCCCTCTCAGCAGTTCTGCAATAAATTCAAACTATCATTTACATTCGTTGACCTCTTCCTGCAGGTCCATTTACAGCATACATTCATACTTATGAGTTTTTTCCATAGTCCTTGGCCAGTTCAACTATATTTACAATCCGGGGGAAACAGGGTGTTACAATGTGGTACAAAAAATGGCTTCTTGTTTGTCCTTACTCTTATTCTGGGTCAAATGAAACATTAAGTTCTTCAAATCCTCCTTCATTTCTTCGATAGTTGGGTGTGTCTACTAATACTGGTTTTCCTCCAGTTGTAGGGCTTCCTGAAGAGCGTCTGCCTGTGTCTGGAACTTCTGTTGTCACAATGGGTATTTTAAGTGTGGGAGCAATGATTTGACAAAGAGGTGTTGATGTTGCATATTGATCATGAGATATTTTAATTTTCCCTTCAGTCACTTGAACCTCTGATCAATCTCCCATACAGACTCTCCTGGTTTCTATCTTATTTCGATCATCTCATTCATGTACTGATCCTCTGAGCTCGACTTCTGGAACTCATTTATCGATAACTTCTTAATGTTTGCCAGTGTCCTTGTCATCCCAAGGGCACTGTCTACATCTAGACTCATGTACTAGTATAATGCGTGGTCTCTTAGTGTAATAGCTAAATGTGCAAGTTTGGTATCTTCATTAGTGATCTGTTTTATTTCTCAGATCTTTGCACAAATGAACAAATGTTTCTCAGGGTCTTCTGCTGCTTCTCCTCAAAATTCTGGTAACCTGATGGTGGGATCATGTCTTGCCATTCTAAATGTTGGACTACTACCTCCGCGTGGTGTAGATACTTGACTGGTGTTGCATGAACTAGTTCCTCCAATTGTTGTTCCCTATGTATATGTACTTCTCATTGTCTCATTCCTTCTGAACTTCAATTTTCTAAACGGTGGTGTTCTCTTTGGTGTATTAGTTTCCACACTGACATTAATATGGATAGGATTGTTTCCTTATCTCCCCATTCTTGGACCTCTCGTCTTCCTCTCATATGTTGTGCATAGGATTTCCTCAATATTCTCCACAGCCCAGAGATCCTCTACCTCTTCCTCATCGCTTTCCAAGCCTTCCCTCACGACTACGACTCTTTTCTTGGTATTCACCTTGTATTGGTAGGGTACTTCGCTATGCATCTTCCTAGCTGTCACTATGATCTGCTTGATCTGGTCATCGTCCATCATGATTGGGGCTAAGGGTTCGTCCTTCTTGCCCTTATCCTTTCCTCCTTCCATTTATCCTCTTTCTGTCAGTGCTTCCCCCTTTCCCCCATGCATGCAAGGAAGTTTAGTTGTATGATTCCATTGTCATTACACCTTTATTGTATAACAATATCTTAATAGAAGTATACAACGATATAATTTACCTTCCTCAATGTCGTAAAAACTCTTGCTCTGCAGCGCTGTATGATTTCGCTTTGTCGACTGCAAACTCTGTTATGAAGCCTGCCACAACATTGTCAAGCCAAAAATCTACTGTGCGGGTGAATTTGTTGTTCACCTACTGTAACTACTCGATCTGTACCAGATTCCAATCTAACTGTCGAATCCGGTTCGTCACATGGTTATCCTTTAACCTTAGTATCCACTCCTGCAATAGGTGTGGAAAATCACAGAAAAAGACTGTGCAAATATGTAAACACGTATTTCTCAAGATATTTGCGAGGTGTTATTCTAGTGTTTTTATTGTCTTTCTATGAAAACTCCAACTCTTTTGTCTTTATCCGTTCTTTCAATCTCTACTTTTGTGGGATTCCACAGTCTCAACATTCCTTTCTAATGGCTCATTGTTCTCTTATTTTCTTTGTTCTTGCTCACCCTACCTCATCTACTCAATAATTTCTTGTTCCTACCAACGGAAACATAACCATTTTTTGGTTTACTACCTCTCCTTTACTGTCAGAGTTTGTATTGACCTAGGGTTCATGTCTTTTGGGTTTCCAACAAAGCTTCTAAAACTATCGGCCCTCCTAGTAAACTAGAAGGAAACACAACACATAGAGTGTGCTGCGTAGTCTCACCCGAGATAGCTTTAAGGGGTGGTTGTAAGACTCATGTGTTCAGAGCCTAGGATTGAGTGTGACATATGAGAATTGTATATTGAATCACTATTATCACTTGTAAATGCAACATACTATTATTCATGACTATGCAGTAAATCTAACATCTTATTCTCTCAATATCGCAACATTACTTAAACAGGAAATATAGAAACTCTTTCATTAAGCATCATAATAACTACTAAAAGCAATAAATATATGCAAGAATTCAACACACAACATAGATGTTACTGTGGTTCACCCCCTCCTAGGCTACATCCACAAAGATTTGGCTCTTGTCTCTTTTATGATGGTATTTCCGCATCTACAATGCCACACGCTTACAACTCTTCTCAATCGGGTAAGATCTGTATGAGGTGGACTAGATCACACCGGACCCCTCAGCTTGCGATCTAACCCTCAAGATCTACCCTCCCCAGTTCTCTCTAGCTCAAAATCTTACAAAAATAGGTTGTACAACAAAATATTACATATTGCATCAACTCATAGCTAACTCGCTAAACACGATGATATTCCCAAAACCCCCGACCCCCTATGATAACTAGTTATCTTTATTTATATATTTTAGGCTCTTCATTTGTTACAAAACATTACCAAAACCCTAACCCTAACTTCATTAGGTCTTCCCTCCATGTGCATGTGTTTTTCTTCCTTCCAATTGTCGCTTTCCTCGTGGATGCTTTCTTTCCCAAAATTTTCTTGATTTTCCACTTCGGCTTGCCTCCAACACTCTCCTTACCTGATCTACAACAACCATTTGAGATTTAGACTAATGCATCTGACTATGTTGTAGGTGCAGTCCTCACTCAACATGGTTATACAGTAGCCTACCATAGTGAGAAACTCTCAGATATTGTCCATAAATACCCCACCTATGACAAAGAAATGTATTCCATTGTGCAAGCCTATTGTCAATGGAAGCATTACATTTTGGGAAAGGAGACAATCATCCACACTGATCAAAATCCTTTTCAGTTCATATAGACACAGGGAAATTTGTAGAATGGCCACCATAAAAAATGGTCCACATACATATAATAGTTCCATCTCAACATCAAGTATAAGACATGGAGCACAAATTGTGTCATTGACTGCCTCATTCTCCCTCTCGTTGTTGCACTCACTACATTGCTCCATTCCTGTGGACATGAGGCATCTTAGTGGCCCCAACTTTATCAGTATGACCCTGGATTCACCACCACCTATAAAATCTTAGGTACATGAGTGAATGTCATCGATTTTCACATCCAGGATGGACTATTATGCCATCTGGGCCACCTCTGTGTTCCCAAAAGTGAGCGTGCAAAGTTGATTTGAGAGGCTCACTACAGTCAAAAGGCAAGACATTTTGGCATGGATAAAACTATGGCCATTCTACAGAAACATTTTTATTGGACAAAACTTCGACAAGATGTTAGCAAGCATATTAGATCTTGCACTTTCTATGCCATTGCCAAGATAGCCATTAGGAATAAAGGCTTATACACCCCTCTTCCTACTCTTGAGAGGCCTTGGAATCCATCTTGATGGATTACATGTCTGGCCTTCCATCTACCAAGAACGATAATGATTTTCTATTTGTGGTGGTTGATCGATTTTTGAAGATGGCCATTATCACAGCTTGCATTAAGAGCATCACAACGACAGATACTACCAAGATCTTCTTCAAATGGGTGTGGGCCCATTTTGGAATACCACAGACCATCACCTCAGATCGAGACAATATGTTCCTCAGTACATTTTGGTCAAGTCTTTAGTAACTGTTGGACACCAAGCTCACTAAATCCAATGCTTTCCACCCCCAAACCGATGACCAGACACAGGTCGTCAATTAGATGATTGTGCACATCCTGTGCATGTACAACTATAAGCATCCACGTACATGGGATGAGAGTCTTCCCTATGTTCATCACAACTACATCAGGGCTCTCCATGGCTCCACCGACCATAGTCCATTTCAGGTGGGGCTGGGATTTCAACCCTTGGGTCCCATTGATGTTGCACTACCTCTTGCAACCACACAGGAAGAATCTTCCCATGTTCAGTTTGAGGCCGACAAAGCCACCATATTCATTGAGTGGATTCAACACCTCCACCAATAGGTCCATGAGATTTTTTAGAAATCCTATGCTAAGTACAAGCAATGCCACGATCAACACTAGGTGTCGCACCAATTTTAGGTGGGAGACAAGGTATGGTTACATTTGTATAAATATCACCTTACATGGCCCCATCAGAAGCTCTCCCCACTTCATTATGGGCCTTACACTATCACCAAGGTTGTGGGTAGAAATGCTTTTGAGCTCAACACTCCACCCTTTCTTGGCTTGCACCCAGTGTTCAATGTGCACCTCCTTCAGCCATATTTTCCACCATTGTTGGACACCTCAGAGATTGCAGAACAATTGACACCAATAGAGCTCAACCCTGACTACATGGGTGAGATCGGAAGAGCGGTTCAGCAGGAATGCCGTCCTAAGGGGGGAGGACTGATCCAGGTGGATATTGGTGGCCACCCACCTACTCCAATTGGCTCCTCTTGACAGTTTTTATTTCAACACATTCTTCTGTACTTCTTTGTAATTATGGGTTCTACACTTCTGGGGTTATATGAAGCCATACACATCTTCCAGGTGGAGACTAGTGGCCTCCCACCTAATCCAACTAGCTTATTTTGGAAGTTTTCATGTCAACACATCTGTATGTACTTCCAGGGATGTTTTGGGGCCCTAAAAAATGTTTTGTTGGCTTTCCATAGACAAAGTTTAGACATAATCATATTTAGATCACATAATGTGTATTTCTTGATAATACCTTTCCAACGAGCTATCACACGCCTAAAACGAAGTTCGTATGCAAAAGTTACGACCCTGGGAAGTTGAGGTACCAACCCATCGGAGCCCACATAACTTTTGGCGTTTTATCTCTTAGGGTTAGTTTTTTGGATGTCTAGGGTTTTGGCATTCATGAGTAATGTTAAAAGGTCCTTTGGAACCTCATTGTAATTATTTTTCTCAGACGGACACACATAGCAGCCACATCTCTTCTCAGAGATAACTACCACCATTCAAGCAAGTTGTTTTCAGTTCTACAGTTTTACAGTTTTAGCCTAATTTATTTATTCAAAGAAGTTATTGTTCACTAGATATTTGTTGTTGTTCTTCGTATCTCTGTGTTATTGTATTCAGTCTTTTATTCCTTTCGTTCTGCTCATAAATCTAAATCACCTATTGGGTTAGCCAATCCCCGAGTCAAGGATGTTTCCTAAGGAGAACCTATCTAAGTCATGTAATGAGTGTGAGGTGTATTGGAATAGACTTATAGGCATGGTGTTTTTGAAATACGAGGGTTCATATTGTCTCATTTATAGATGGCTTTGTAGAGGGTGTGTTTCCCTTCATCCACAATGCAACATTTTTCCAAGCCCTTTATTTCCATTAATTGATTGGGGTCGAAAGAATTGAGTACCATGCAAAATGGAAAGTAAAGAGTACCATAATGCCACTTGAAGCTAGAAACACACCAAGTGCCATATGCATGGAAAGAAAGAGACACCACACAAATGTATCTCCACAACAAGTGGGACATTTATTAATTGTGTGATTTTTTTTGCAGGTCCTTCATTTTTTGGAGAAGCATTTTATTGTTCTTAGGACCTCATGGGAAATCATATAAAAGGATACTGATTGGATTTTAACTTTTTCCAGCTACAACACCTTTGGGCCTTTATCCCCTTCTTCCCATGAAATGAGGTACAAGTCCTTCTTGGGTCAATGGACTCGAAAAACCAAAAGATGAGGAAATTGAGGGGAAGAAGGATTGAAGGTGATAAGTATGGATGGAAATGGTACAATGATCCTTCAAGGAATCCCCTATTGGCACCCCTTTCTCGAGGGTGGCCAACTAGATAGGACGTAATGACAACCACAAAGGTGAAATGAGGCAGAAAGTATAATTTCCAAGAAAATGTTTCGTAATCAAGAAAATATTCCTTGCAACATGCTCAAATGATTCAATTATTAAAGTGACACTTACCATGAGACCATACATTTTACCTCATGAAGCAAGGCTTGTTGTCCTATGGGACATGGCTGGTGTAGTGGATGTTGTTTTGCTGCTGGTGATGAGTGTTGGGCCTTGGAATTTCTATCTTTTTATATCTTCTTTCGCCTACTTTTTCATCCCTTATTGCTCACCCATAACCTGTGTTAATGATTATTAATCCATTTTCATACTTATATATGGGATTTAGATCCAAGGTATTTTCCATTTGCATTTCTTTAGTATTTGACATGAATTATGATTAAATATTAAAGATTATGATGAATTATGAATTATGATTAAATATGATTAAGTAACATATTATGCACTTGTCTTTGAAAAAGGTGGTTTAGTGAAAAATCAATTGTCACTTGTTGTTACTTCTATAAATGAATATACACAAAGTGGGTTCTTAATATTTTTCATCCGAGGCATTATTAATTCAATATAATCATATCTTCAAACGATCTCAAAAACCCAAATCGTACTTTTTGAGAAATCATCATTTTACTATTTTCCGCTACTCGCAGTTGCTGCTACTCCCATTGTTGTTACTCGCAGTTGTTGCTACTCCACGGGACAATTTTGGAAATCCACGAAAATCTATCTTCAACCACTGAAATCTGCCATGGATTTGGGTCAACAACAACCATCTTAATATGAGGAGTGAATCTTGGAACCATTAATGAGATTGGATTGATTAGTTTTGGATTATTAACAAAGATCTTGTAATCATTTATAAGTTGGTTTTTAGTTTTTATTTATTAGAAAATTGTTGTAATCATAAGAGAAAATTGTGGATCTGCATTTATTGTTTTTTGTTTTAATTTTAGACAAAATCATGTATAAAAGAGAGTGTCTCCTTCATTTTGGAGGACTCTTAGAGCATTGTCCAAATGATGATGGAGTAATTCATTATTAATTTATTTTTTCTCATTTCATAATTTCTGTAGCATGTAATTTAGTTAGTTTTGATTTATTCCTTTTACAATTTATTCTTTTTTCTTTCTCATTGTTATTATGGTTGATTTTATTCATGTTGTTAATTATTTTATTTAATTTATTGTCATGTGCGAGTGTGGATTTAATTTAAATGCTATAATTTATTTAATTTGATATAACTGTCGAGAGTGTTGTGTAGCGTAGGTAGTTCTATTATTTTTCATAGTGTGTTTAATTACCACATTTCAATTAATTCATTTATGGTTTAGATTAGTGGCAACACTTTATCTTATGACCACATGGTTATCGAGGAGTAAATCTTTTAGTTCGATTTACTTACACAAGTGTGTGAACCTTTCTTTTTCAACAATTTACCTTCTATCAAGTAGATTAAATTTACTGTCTGTCAATTAGATTAGATTTCAATTCCACAAGTTTGGTTTATTTCATTTCAGGAAGTGTGGTTTATTTCATTTCTGTAAGATTGGTGTGTTTTACTTCCTGCAAGTTAAGTTTTACCTCTTTTTTCCAATAAATGGATATACTTTCCTGATATGCCATGGGGTGTAAGATAGAGTAGATTGTTTCACTGATCAACACTTGTTGTGAGGTGTGATTTACTTTTCCAAAGCTTGTTATTATTTCTTGCCTATTGTATGAATTTATTTTCATGTTTGTAAGAGTGGTTTGATTTACATTACTGCAACACATGTTAGATGATCAATGTTAGAATGGAAATTGTAGACTGCATATACTTTGCATCGTAACTTTGAAATAAACAGACACACCCTAGACTGATAATTAATAGATTGGAATTTGATTGTTTTCATAAGAAATTAATTTTCCCAACATTTTGGCATCGTTGTCGGGGAACTGTCAAAGGTGCAATGTTCTTTCTAATATCCATTTTGTTTGATTTTTTTTTGTTTTGATAAGTGTGCATTTAGATTTTTTTTTTTTGGCATGTGTTTCATTTCATCTTGTGAGGTGTGTTTATTGTTTTTAGATTCTACAATAAAAGGAAAAGAAATCCAAAAAATACCCAGTGCAGTAAGAGTTGATCATCGTACTAATCTCCTTTTCAAGTTGGCAAGTAGGTTACATGTGCTATCATGACTACTACAACGCTGGCTACATTGCCGCAACACCGATGGTTGAATACCAACGATTGACCTTTGCTACAACTTTGATTACGGTGGACTCGTGTCACTATTTTGTGTTTCTATTACACCAACTAGGATAGTGATGGATGCATCAAATTATTGAGGAAGTTGGCAAGAGAAAGAAGGCATTGGTGAATGAGAATTTTACTGAAGAAAGTGCAAGGGGAAGTATAAGACTTCAAGCTTGATGACCAGGTATGAGGTTAATTTCTGTTAATTTTATGTAGCATATTGGGTTGGTTGAAGCCTTTAGTCTCATTTCATTACTTATCCATCCCGATATTTACCTCTTGTTTCCATCTACTTCTCTTCTCTCTTATTTTTCTTTTTATTTTCTCTACCTTCTCTTTCTACCCCTTACTCTGAAAATTCCTTTCTCCATTCCTGCCTCTTACAACTACCTTTACTTTCCTTCTTATTTCTTACTCCCCATTCTTCCTTTCTTTTCCATTTTTCTTTCCCTTCATTACCTACTACTCCACTTTCCTCTTTTCAACATCCCTCTACTATTTTCATCATTCTTTTCTCTTATTCATTAGAACCATGCTCCTTTTTCATTTTTAGACTCCTTTAAAACCATTGATTCTTCATCATTGATTTCCTCTACCCACACTTAGTCCCCTCAATCTTATGTATATTGGCGAATGAGTTGTTGATGGTTGTATTTATCATTCAAAATTTCAAATCCCTCAGCATACAAAAATCTCAATTTCATGAACAAAATGTGGAATTTGTTTCATTATTTTATATTTTAAATAATGGGACACTTCATGGCCTCTTTTGAGTTCCCATGATGGTTATGTCAGGATACCATTGCCACATTTTTGGATTTCATAATTAATTCATCTTTTACTTTTGATTCTAGGCATATTCTTTACATTCATTGCATAGGTCATAATGCACAATCTTGGATCAGGGTGATTGCAATTTTTGATGTGGAAGTGTCTTACATAATAAAATACATGTATATGAAAACTTACAGATACCCAGATCATCATTTGGGAAAAATATTTTTTCTTTGGACACTTATGACATTTTGTCCTAATAAAATCTTTGAAAACGTAGTCAGGACATTATGATTTTGGGAGGTCATACAGGCTCATTTTTTAAACCTGTTTCTATCCAAAGTATCCATTGGAATATAAATTCTAATTCATTTTCAATTTTTCAAATTGGATTTCAAACAAATAATTTATGGCTAAAGCAATGACTGAACATAGAGTAGGAAGCTCTGGAATAGGGTCAAGACAATCATAATTTGAGGGACTAAAATTGGGATTTTTTAAAACCTGTTTCTATGGGACATATCCCTTGGAGTACAGTTTTTAAACCAATTGGAATAATTCAATTTGGATCTTAGACGAAAACGTTACGACCAAATTACTGAGTGTTGGTCATAAAATATGCATCATGGCAAATATGCATCTTGATTGTTCACAAGTATATATAGTACATCAAATCACAATATATTAAAAAACTATTTATAAGGGATGAAGCCCTTAAAGTATAGTTTAATACTCAATTTGAATCACTCAATTTGGACGATGTATGAAAAATTTATTCACAAATTAGTGATTTCCTTTCCTAAATCAACATAACAAATACTTTGTTTCTTAGGTCTGTTCATCAGAGGTTTTGGTACAGAAAATCAAATTCATATTAAAAGTTGTTTCTATTGGATATTAATAAATGAATCCAATTTAACCTCCAAGTGGAATCATTTCAATCCTACCTTTAATGAAAAACGTTATGATCAAAATAGTGATTGCTAGTATATGGGGGAATTTAAAAACACCTCTGTCATGCAAGTTGTTCCTTAGAAATTTTGGCATATCATTTAGAGGAATTTTTTTCTACTGGGGATATCCCTCTAAATATGTTTTCATATGGCTTTGTAATCACTCAAATCGGATGATAAATGAAAAATTTATCAATGAAATGTTGTTGGACAGTCTAGGTGGCCACCACTCTCCTCACTAGGTAAAAAAATAAATTGTGTTTTGGTATCTTTCCTTGGATTTGTTTTATCGGAACTATTTGTCATTTTTTTTGCATGTCTTGGATGAAGATACACCACACACCTCTCTTCTTCCATGATCTCACGTTTTATTGCAGGTAAGTGCTATTTTCTTTTGCAGATCCTGGGAAGATCAAGGAAGCCAATTCAAGTGATTCTTGAGGCCATATTTTTGTGAATGAGGGTATATCATCTATTAAGAAACGAGGGATTATTTTTATATCATGAGGATGTTACGAATCAATGTTTCTACTCCATCTGCATCCCTATTTTCATCTACCCATTTCCATTTTCCCCTTGGCTGCAACTCCATTTGCAACCATGTTTCCACATTTCCCTTAGCTGCTACTCCATTTCAACCCTCTTTCATATACCCATATCCATTTCCCCCTTGTATGCAACTCCATTTGAAACCAATTTTCCATATTTCCTTCAATGTTTCTACTCCATTTGTAACCCTGTTCCATTTTCCCCTTAGCTGCAACTCCATTTGCAACCTTGTTTCCACATTTCCCTTAAACTGCTACTCCATTTAGAGCCCTGCTTTCATCTACCTATTTCCATTTCCCCCTTGGTTTCAACTTCATTTGTAGCCCTATGTTCATATTTCCCACTCCTATTTCACATTCCCTTTCCATTTTTTCAACCTTCCATTTCATTTTCTCTTTCCATTTTCACATAGAAGTTGCAACACTAGGCCATCACTATCATGCCTATCAGTCACATTACTGCTATTCATATGGATCAAGAACAAGATAAGAGACACATTAATTTGAATATGAATTGAAGACCAAAGTGAAGACTAGAGTTCCAGAAGTCAAGTGTCATTATCACATTCCCTATTGCTACATCATCTTTGCCATGGTTGTTGAAGAATCCTTTTAGAATACCTAAGGTTCATGATGCCTATTCACCATCATCATGGTATGCCTATGAATTTACTTCCTCTTATCTCAATAATGCAAGCATGATAAAGTTCTTACGTGATTATCTTTGAAATCCAATAACATTTACCAAAATATCATTCATATGACCACTACAATCAAAACTTCAGCCACCACTACTCCATCACTTCCATGATTTTCTGCTTGACCATCCCTAAGCCATGCAATAAAGTGACTCAACTCACTTACAATGTTGAGTTACCATGTCATCCTTTTCCTTCACTTCATAAAATTGACGGTGAAAACTTGTCTTAGGCACCATCAGACTGTGGAATGTTTGAAAACCAACTTGCTGGTGGGAAAGGTTTGCAAATAAAGTAAGTAATAACTCAATCAAAGTTTCTCTCTGAATAAAGGACTGCATGTTGTTCTTTGAATAAAATTTCCAAGATTCTTTGATACATCAAAGATCAGTCTCATGTCTCATCATGCTACAAGTTCCAACTCCACACTGCTCTTCTTGCAAAGTTGTTATATCATTGTGGACCATATTAGATCTTTTACTTCTCAGAACACTGCTACAGATATTATGGACTTCATAGGTAGGTGTAGGTATGTTTGTTTTTATTTTATTTAATTACAATTCATTGAATGCTATAGATGTGTATTTGGAAAATTACATGTGCCTACTTTATTTTTTTCCCCTACCATACTTTATTTCCATTATCAAAATCTTTTAGTTTGGGGGGGGGACATTGTCCATTGCCTTACCTTTCATCACTATGCCATCACCAGCCTTGTTCCATGTGACTCATGACATTGTCCTACTCATGGTATAATTTCCCATAACCTTGTTGAAGAGAATGTTGTTACACGAGCCCGATTGTTGCTACACAAGAGCCAACAATAGGAATTCTCGCTACTGTCACACAAGAACTAGTAGTAAGAAGAAAGAAAAGACATTGTTGTTTCTCCACAAGAACCAACAACAACCCAAGAAGTAGTTGATACACATGCACAGAGCAAGAGACTGCACATTCAAAACTCCTACTTTGAGTCATCAATCAGTTTCATGAGGACATGCAAAGGTGTAGGTGTGGGGGAGATAGGTTGACGACCAAAAAAATGAATTTTGTGGTAATTTCATGCTTTTATTCATTCACATTTTTTTTAAAAGTGCAGAAATTAAAATGAGCATATCTCATAAAAGATACATCCTTTTTCCATGAAATTTGGATCATAGAATCACTTCAATGAGAGGAACAAACAAAAACAAATTCAGGTAATTTCAATGCACGGTTTTCAAGAAAACAAACACCTTCACCTACATCCAATTTGTCTTTTTCTTGAAACCTGTGTTGTGGGTATTGCTGATTTTTTGTATGGAGAAGAAATTAAATGGTAAAATACGCTCACCAAATTTTAGAACAACCCAATTAGTATTTTGTGAGAAAATGGTTTAAAAAGTTTTCTTCTACACTTACATCACTTGTTGTTACTCACTTGTAGCATTTTATTTGTTATATATTGGGATATGTGCATTAGGATACTATGGTTTTTGGTAGGAATATATATTAGATGATGATAAATATACTCACCAAAAATCTTCTCATTATGGATTACTGTTTGCATCAATTTCCACATTCTCAAATCTGTTGCAAGTCCTCACTTGTTGCAACTCCTTCACTTGTTGCAACTCCTTCATTTTGTTGAAACTCTTCATTTGCTACTACTCCTTCACTTGCTGCAACTCCTTCATATGCTGCAACTCTTCATTTTGCTGCAACTCTTCACTTATTGCAACTCCTTCACTTGCTGCAGCTCCTTATTTTTCTACAACTCCTTCATTTTCCACAACTCCTCACTTGCTGCAAATCCTTCATTTGATGCAATTCCTCACTTGTTGAAAATCCTTCATTTGTTGAAACTCGCTGCGACTCACCCCCTATTGAAACTCATTTTCCTGCAAGTTGTTGCAACTCCACCAAAATTTCTAAGAATCACTTGAAGGATACTTTTGAAGTATGCACACATACTATAGCAGAAACAACAAATTTTCAAGACAATATAAACTTTGTCACACAAGAACCAACATTGGAAATGGAAGGAAATGACACCAACACTGTTACACAAGAACCAGTGTTGGCTCTCGAAAGAAGAAAAATTCACGTTGTTACACAAGAACCAACAATGAATTCAAAATTTTCCCCACAAGAACCTGTTGCGGATGTGAGGAAAATGATCAAGCACAAAAGGTAGATTTCATTATC
>CBVK0100240603.1:0-13449 GCA_900067695.1 Picea abies | reverse complement strand
GCCACAACCCCTTTCAGGTGGGGTTGGGATTCCAACCATTGGGTCCAATACATGTTGCACTTCCCCTTGCGATCACCTCGATCGACTCATCTCCTTCTCCAAATAAAGTTGACAAAGTCAATTGTTTCATTGAGAAGATCTAGCACATCTACAAACAGGTTCAAGATATCCTACAAAAATCCAATGACAAATACAAGTAGTGCCATGGTCAACATCAGGCACCACATAAATTTCAGGTGGGTGACAAAGTTTGGTTTCACTTGCAGAAAGAATGCCTTAGAGGACCCCATTGGAAGCTTTGCCCACTCAGTTATGGGTTGTACACCATCACCAAGGATGTGGGGGATAATGATTTTGAGCTCAACATTCCTCCTTTCCTTGGCCTGCACCTAATGATCAATGTGGATCTCCTCTGGCCTTATTTCCTAGCATTATTGGACACCTCAGAAGTAGCATAACCACTGAAACCAATAGAGATCAACCCCAACTGCATACAACAGGAATCCAATGATCATATTATTGACACACAGATCAAGGGAACTTGACAGCAAAGGATCCAACTTTATCGAGTCGTTAAAGCAAAGAAGCTCTTGCACCAAGGCAAGTGGCTCACCCGAGGCCAAATTCAACAGAAATTTTCTGATATGATGGGGGACATAAACACAATGGAGACCATTTCTTCCTAAGAAGGGAGGATTGATCCAGGTGGATATCGGTGACCACCCACCTATTCCATTGGCTTGAAAAACAATTTTCCACCTTGGCAGTTTTTCAGTTGTTTTTCGGGTTCCAAACTTCTGGGACCATTTTGAGGCCCTAAACGATGTTTCTTGGGCTTTGGGGCCCAATTAACTTTCGGAGGCATTGACCTGGTCTAGTAGGAAATTTTTCTACTCGGTTAGACCTTTCCAACAGGCTATAGTGTGCCTAAAACGAAGATCATATGAAAAAGTTCGACCCTGGGAAGTTGATGTACTAACTTACCCAAATGGGGCCCAAATGACATTTGGTGCTTCATCTCCTAGGGTTAGGTTTTTGGATGTATAGGGTTTTTGAAATTCGTATTTATTGTAAAAGGCCTTGAGAGCCTCATTTTAACCATCTTCTTGCAAATGAGCGCATCTATCACATCTCTTCTCATAGATAAGCTGCCACCATTCTAGCAAGCTTGTTTTCTGCTACATTTTACAGTTCCTTATTGAATAGAAAACCAGTTTTATTGTATCTTTGTTATTATATGTAAAGCATATGTTAATAATATGTTGTCATTTCATTCTGTTCATAAAATCTAGATCAACTAGTAGCGGAGTGTAGAGTGATCAAGATCCCAGTAGAGATAGTTGGGTTACCTAACTCTAAAGTACATGAGAAGTTGTAAGGATTAAGTAACATAGACCTAGCCATCTCGCAGATGCCAATGAAATTATTACAAGGGTTGCAAACAAGAATTGTGTAGGAACTATGTCTTCGGGTAGATACCGTAGCCAACTAATTGGAGAAAGAAGAAGTTGGGAAGGAGGAATTACAAAATCAATACACCACTATGCTAGAGGAAAACTAGACAATACAACAATGAGTGGAAATCGTAGAAAATGAAAAGAGAGAAGTAGAGGGATAGGAAAATAAAGTCAAGATAGAGAGGAGTGAAGTGAAAGGAAAGGCTGAGAAATCCTTAAACGACAAATATGGGGTCGAAGCAAAGGTTGCCACATCCTTAAAGGAGAAGGAGGAATCCAAATAGATGGTGTAAAAGGTACAAACAACACTCCAAAAACTATACATGAAGGTCCAAGAAGTACTGATGGTAGTATAGGCCATGGTAGAGGAACAAGTGGTAAATATTAGTGACGCCATCAAAGGACTTCGCATGAAAATCACAGAGATGGAAGTGTGTGCAACACCAGGAACACCACTGGAGGAAAGAGCACATAGGGAAAGGACTTCACAAACAATAGCAGGAAAGATGAAAATATTGGAATATGAATGCATAAAGATGTGAGAGGCAGGAACACGCATTTGGGTAGATCTTACCACCAATCCAGAACTACAATCATTGGAATATAAGATAAGGAGTAAATAGGAGGAAGTGCAACAAGACATTAAACGTGTGAATACAGTGCAACAAGACATTAAACGTGTGAATACATTGCCACTAGTAGAAATAATGTCAACGATAATGGCTAATATGCAACTATACAATGTATTGGAACAAATGAAGGCATAACAGAGGAAGGTCATACATAATTTACAACCATTGCAAGGAAAATCCATCGCGGTGCTAGAAGATTTAGTCACTGAACATAGCACTATGAAATTATCAATGCAAGACACCAAAGCTAAGGTTAATATAGTAACATCATAGACGATGGTGGAAATTGTGAACAAGGAAGTAGAAATCACAGCAGTATAGACATCAAAGGACAGACTCCATAAATTCTATAAGGCATGGAGGAGTGTGACACAACAGGACTAAGTGGCTTGGGTTGAGCCATAGGTGACTATTGGGGGCTTGTTGGACATAAAATTTTGGGAATAGAACAATGAGAAGAGATGAGGTACATGGAAAAGGAACAGGATCAAGAAGATCAATAAATAAGAGAGAGGAAAGAGAACAAGATGGGGGATAGGAAAGAACAACTAGTGCAAAATCCAGGAAAACTGGTTGAGCATGAGTTGCATCCAACTCATAATGAGTTGTCACCAGCCGAGCATGAGTAGTATTCAAATCATTAGGAGATGGAAAACAAACTTGAGACCCATGAAATTCAAAGAGGATTGTTAGTAGTTGTTTTGTTGTTGGAAGAGAGGTTCAGGAAGTAGATCATAGTAAAGAAGCAATAAATGGAAGAAGAATATTGTATGTAAAACCTCCATTGTAGTGCCAAGCACATGGATAATTCCCTAAATATAATAAATACAAAAATATTTTTTGGACATTGCCCAGAGGGGGGTGAGCCATGGTAACTTTGTGTATACTTGTGTTGTTGGATGATTATTCATGTATGTACTATGTTAATTGTTTCCTTTAGTATGAATGAATTCTTATCTTTGTTGATATTGTTCATAATCTAATGCACAACAACCATAATTCTATGCTTAACCACTAAACAATGTGATTATAACCTCATGTGGATATATAATGAAGTAATGAGTTCATATTATTTAGGATATAGTGCACGAAAGGATCCAATAGGTATGAAAAAACGTGTTTCCCATATTTCTCTCACCACTGTAAAATCTTGTTTCATGAATTCCCCATAAATATACATCGGGTGATACATCACCTGCATGCAGATGATGCCGAAAGGGTCGGTATATATATGGTTTTGTTGGACAAATTATCTTGAACCTAGGGTATTGAACCTACCTGCACCCATGCGCCAATAGTTTCCCCAAATTTCTCTCACCTAGAGAGAATTCTCATGAGTCTAACAACATTATTCTTCAATAACTCATGGGCCTCCAAACCTGCCTCTGCAACCCAATTCTTAGGTTACTATTTTTCCGCAACTCCAAATCTTTCCCTGGTATAGGTACAAGTGATGGAAACATGAAAGTATTGATCACAAGAGAGTAGTGATGGTGATAATGCAGAATGAATGATAGGAAATGATCTAAATTCTTCAAACTTATGTTCATGTAACCAACTTGACAATTGTCATGCCAGGAAATACATGGCCCCCCCACATGGACCCACCACATGGTGATAAATTCCCCCTTAGAGACTTAGGATAAAATGAATATCCCATACATTAGAATTAAATTTTAGGAATATTAATAAAATATTCCTTTGGTCTTAATCCCCCTTATCTTATCCCCTTTCTTATACTTGTATCCCTTATTTCCAATTCTAGTGAAGTTTATCCCCCAATACTCTTTTGTCTAGTTGGTCTATGACAATGATGTGTTTTCATTAAAATTTGAGTGTGATTACATTTTACAAAGTTAGGTTCACTATCCTTTTATCATCGAGTATCTCCATCCTAATAACCACACAAGAATTGTGGCCTCTAAATACACATATACAAAGGCACTCTAGCCCAACATGTCTTGGCTCACTATCCTATATGTACATTTACATTTACATTACAATTCAGGTTTGACCTAGGGTTATTACATCATCTGCAACATTGCCATCTCCTTGCAAGGAAATACCACACCAAAATTACAAATTATGATACCAATTGGATTTACTGGTATGCTCTACATATTCATAGAGTTATGCAAAATAATATCAACATACAATAACTAGTGCATACATATACAATTTAATCAACAAAAATAAATACATTGCACATAGTAAACAAAATGTAAATATAATTACAACAAAAATAGAAAAATAATAGTCATTTATAAGAACACATATCTATTGTTGTAAAAACACCAACTATGTGTAGACCTTCCATGTTCCTCCCGACCATAGACCACACTTCTCATAACTCTCAACAGTGGGTCACTCTCGATCTAGGGATAAAACTCCATCAGGGAAAAGGAATCGTAATCCAGGATAAGGTATGAATACATACAAATGATAAAACTAAGGTGCCAACTATGGTACACAACCTATGGTCTCTCATTCCCCACATGCTTGTCCCACCACATGAAGTGTTCCCCTTATTTTCTCAAAAATCATTCGACTTCCCTACTTCCCTTATGGGACTTCAACAATAGTTAAGTAAATAAGTATCAAAGCCCAATGGATACAACTTGGCACCTTGGAAATCAATTCCCGGTAGTTCTCTCATCTAGAGAGAATGCTCACAGGCCTAACAACCCACTTCTTCAGCAACACACTAGCCTAACAACCTACCTCTTCAGCTCCATTTTACCCAGAAACCGCTTCCTAGCTTCCAAAATTTTGGTATGGATCATGGTTGTAGAGAGTCTATAGAGGATCTGATAGATTCCTTGAATAATGGGTGAATAATAGGAAAATGTACTAAAATTCCATTTTAAGTATGCATGTTCTGACCTTGACACTTTTCATGTTGGAAACTACCTTTTCCCCACATGGGAGAGATGCTTTACCATCCTTAGAACTTAGGATATATTTATATTTATAACTTTGGATTTAAGGAATATTAATATAATATTCTATTAGGTTTAATTCCCCTTATCTTAGCCCTTGTTCCTAGACTCCTATACCCCATTTCCCTTTCTAGTGGAGTTTAACCCCCCATACTTTTTTTTTCTGGTTGGTATGTAATAGTGATGGATTTAATTAATAATATGAATTATCACATATTACAATAATAGGATCACTGGCCTTTTAACATCTAGAATATTTGGCCTAATAATCACATAGGAACTTTCCCTATAATATCCTGGCTCACCATCCTATATAACAAAAGTATATTTACATTGGGAATCAACTTGGGGGTATAACATTTCCCTCCCCCTTAATTGTACACTATCCTAAGTGAATTATATACATTATATAATCCAAAATTCTTCAAAAATCTCCTTGCCTTTTCTTTTGAATATTGTTATAATTTTGTGCTCTTCTCTTCAAGCACCAAATTCATGTCTTCATACTTCAGTTGGATGTCCTTTTCTCCATTCCACAGATATGCTTCAGGAAAGAATTCATCCACTGCAGAATTCTTGAGCTAGCTCTTCCTTGCTGCACTCACCCTTTCAAGCTCAAGCATCCTTTCAGTGCTACACATTCCTTCAATGATCCATCTTGCCAAGGATTTCACACACAAGGGGAGCACCAATTCATCTCCATATCCCCACTAAGGATCTGGATTTTTGGAAAAAATAAGACTTTAGTCTCCGAATAGTAGCCTTTCCTACCAAACATTCCATCTTCAATAATAATCATCTCATCTATATCACACATATACAATCAACATGAAACAATATCATAACAATTTCATTTAGAAATTTAAACTTGTTTCATAAGGAAAATTGAAATTTTTCCCAAGTATGAGATTCCCTCTCATATTTATTGGTTGTTGTGACAATAGGCATCAGTCTTTATTATGGATTTTAGCATTGCCATAATTGAAACCAATTTTTTAGTAATACTTCCATCTTGCATTAAACAAAAAATATTGATAGTATTTTTTGTACAATATAATTTTATAAGTAGGAATTTCATTGGATACTTGTGTGACATTATTTCCTAACCAACCATGTCATGGTCTTTGTAATGTTCCAAAGAAGATTTTCTAGGAACTTAGGTGATTTTTGTGATTTTTTTGTGTTTTTTTTCACGGTTTTACTTCTAGAGTTGCGCTTTGGGTGTTTTTTAAGAGTTTAAAGAAAATAAAAGACAACAATAAAGTAGATCAGAAGATATAAGAGACACACAATAATTATATTTCAGAAAAGCTTCAGATATGACCTTTATTTAGTATAATAATTTGATCTTCCACACATATATCCACGGATCCGGTACAATAGAATAAGATAAATAATCAAAGAATGCATGCTCCCTTCAAATAAAATAATTTAGAGAAATAGTTTCTCCAAGATGCCCCACAACTGACTAAATATAGATACAAGATCAATTTATTTTCTTGGTGAGCTCTAACCCTCATATCTGGAACTGGTGCGCCCCTCACTAGTCGGAAAAGCTAGATATTTTGGCCTCCCTAAAGATGACCACCAAAATAATGTCGATAATATATCGAGAGATGTATATGACAAATGGAACAAGTTTGGAGTCAAACCCCTTGATAAAACATTCCAACTCACTTCCTCCTCAAGGAATGGTGTGCCCTCCTTCAACCAATACGTCTAACTGATGGATACAATAGATATGCATAAGAAAGACATTCAATAACTACTACAAAGGGGTTCTATGGAGCCAACAATCACTCCTAGAGTGGATTTTCCTATAGCTCTAGCCTCCTCTAAGAAAATCGAACTATTCTTCCTCCACTTATGCACCCAACCTATTGGAAAACACTTCAAACTGTGCCTTTCTTTCACAAATAACTCCTGAACTAGATCTGGACTGGATAGAATGGTGAGGGAGAATTATTTCACCTCCTTGGCCAAGCTTGGACCAGGAACATAGGGATATTTCACCTCCTTGCTGGTCTCTAGGCTTTCCTAACTCGAAACCCTCAAAACATTAGTTGCATAGCTCAAGTGATCTCAATAGAAGAATATAATGAATGAGGAGTGAGGCACCCTCCTCTCACTTTTATACCTCCATATTCTAATTATCTGTTAAGTTACTTTATTATTTTCACTAAGGTTATTGTTTTAATTTCTTCTTAAGTCAATAACCTTTTTTTCCTTTTCAACGAGTCACTTTAATAAAATATCATTAAATCACATAGTGACATCTTTAGCACCTCCTACCCCTTTTTCCCATTGGACTATAGTCTAGAGGGGTGACTAGACTACTAAGTCCTCCATGTTATTTTCAAGGAGAGGGGAAAATTATAGTCTCCCCTACTAGAAATTTGTTTCCCACAAGCAATTATGTACCTGTTTGCTATAGCACTTGGTCACTCTCCCAAGTTGCATATTCTATAGGAAAGTTCTTCCATTTGACCAAGTATTCCTTGATATCCATGTTCCTTAGTTGTTTCTTCCTTAACTCCAAAACCTCCTCTGGAATCAAATCAAGTGCCCCTCTTCATAAACTAGAGGTATCTCTTCATTAGCTACAACATGTTTCCCCAAATCCCATTTTTAAGAAAGATACATGGAAAACAGTATGGATTTTTCTCTTCGGTGGTCATTTTAGTTCATATGAAAATTATCTAATTCTCCTTCGCACTTCATAGGGTCCATAGAAGTGTGGTTTGATTTTCTCATCTCTACTCTTTTTTATAGATGCTTGTTTGTACGGTTGCAGTATTAAGTATATCAAGTACCCTACCTCAAAAGTACACTCCACCCTCTTTTTATCATCATATAATTTCTGTTGGTTTTGGGATCTATGAAAATTGTCTTTAGGTTCTGTTAGCAAAAGATTGGTTAAGGTGCCAAGTGTTAAGAGACACCTGCAGTCAAGAAGAGCATAACCCCTAAGAAGAAGCCTGCCATTTTTGAGAAGCAAAAGTATGTTGTGCCAAAGGAAGATCCTCTTTCTACAAGAAAGAGTGTGAGGTTTAATTTCAGGGTAACTAAATAGTTTATGAAAGTCAAGGCACTTAATTGAAATGGTTTTGTCATCATGAAAGATTACAAATTTCTCTTCACACATTCAAGATTGAAGGCACTGCGTTTTTGGTTCTGCTACCCACACTTGCACACAGACACAGCACAAGTGGTGCTACCTAATGGCGCTACGTAATATTTCACAGAGGATAGAAGATGCATACAAGTGCAACACAATCGGACACCACCTACATATGCTGCATAATATTTTGGCAGAGGCTAAATTGTGCAGAGTTATTCTACCAATTTTGATTCACTAATTTAAAACTTGGGTTATTAGCAGTTGAGAATGTATTTTTGAAAACTGGAGGAGGTTTGTATTCATAAAATTCCAAATAACAAAAACCTCTCTCAATTTTTCAAAATGTGTTTTGGTTTTATAAATATTGGATATATAAGTAGGCACTGCGTACTCTGCACACTGGCGCTGTGTACTAATTTCCTGTAGTGGTCATGGTTTTGATATTCACCTTGTTGGCAGGTTGCCACATGTCAAGGAGAGTTTGAATGGATTCTCAAGGATCCGTTAGATATCAAGGGACACTTGCACCTAATATTTATCTCCATCAAAGGCCTCATGCATGAGGTGGAAACAATTTATTAATGACTTCCAACAAATTCCTGAAAATCAATAGTTTGTTGGATTTTTGTCTCTATTTATCTCCATCAAAGGCCTCATGCATGAGGTGGAAACAATTTATTAACGACTTCCAACAAATTCCTGAAAATCAGCAATTTGTTGGATTTTTGTCTCTTTGATTGTTGCCACCTATCTCCAAGGCTTAGAATCCAATGGAGGAGATGGGATTCGACCTCATAAGGTTATTTGGATGCTATTTTCTATTTAAGGAGGCAGATATCTCTTGGAGAAAGTAGATTCATGAGCCAAGAGAGGCCTAGAGGCTCTGTTTTTGTATGTTGACAGAATTAATTTGAAGATGGACTGTCTTATCATTTTCTGTGTTAAGAATTCATTTGCAGAAGAGAGTGATGTTTAGCTATGTTTTTTTTTTGTTTTGACTCTTAATCTTTGTTCTTCTTCAACAAAAAGTGTGAGAGGGATTCTTAGTAGGATCCTTTGATATCTTCTACCTTGTGTGTTGCTAAATCTCTTCTGAAAAGGATTTTCAGATTATGATTCTTCTTCTACTGTATAAATAGTATTCTTGAAAAGGATTTTCATGTCTTTCTGTTTGCAGTTCTATGTTTTATCATAAAGTCTTCCACCTAAAAGCCTTGAAGGTCTAAACATTTCTTTTGGATGATCTATTTTTCTGCATATGGAAGATGATTTGTTGGGATAGATTCATATGATTTGTCAAGTCAAGGAGATAGCTTGCAGCCCTACCTCTCTCATAATTAAAAAAAAAACAACTTTCTTTTTGTAATCTTTGATGTTACCAAGCTCACATGATTATAGTCTAAGGTGACTTTTGGATTGATAATAGGTTCTTTAAGGATATATTGGCTTTCCTGTATCCATTCTTTGACCATAGGATCTCTTCTATCTCCAAACAAAATTTCAACAAAAGTAAAGGGATTATAACTGTACAAATATTTGAAAGGAGACATACCAATGGATAAGTTGTGAGTGGTGTTGTAGCAATAATCCCCCAAATAAATCCATTTGACCCATGATTTTTGCTTCCCTGCTACATAATTCTTGAGGTAACCTTCCACCCATTTGTTTACTATTTCTATTTTCCCATGTGTTTGTGGATGGTAGCTAGTGTTAGGAGTCAAATCAATAGCCACCAATCTAAACATTTCTTGCCAAAATATGCTGATAAACTTATTGTCCATGTTGCTCACAATTGTCTTGGGTATTCCATACAACCTAAAAAACTCCCTGAAAAATAATTAATCTACCTAAGATGTGTTATAGTCCATACTGATGGCATAAAAGTGGGAAAACTAAGTCAAGCGGTCTACCACCACAAATATACAATCTTTCCCCTGTGTCATGGGAGTCCCTGTAATGAATTCCATATATATGCTTTCCCACTTGCGCTCTAGAATGGGAAGAGTCTATAATAGGCCTGTCGGCTGGTTATGCTCATCTTTTTTCTAATGGAAAATAGTATACTCCCTGATGTAGTGCATGACCTCTCCCTTAATAACATTCTAGGAAAACCTTTTCCTTATCTGTCTGTATGTCTTAAGAAAATCTTCGTTCTCTACTAATGGTGAGTCATGGAATACATGAAGCACGTTATTCTTGAATGAAGATTCTAGAACTAAATAGATTCTTTCTTTATAATAAATAATAACATCATTGATCCTATACATGTCATCATGTAACTTCCCATCCATCAACTCACATGCAAATTTGTTTTTAGAATACTCCACCAATAGAAGATATTTCCAGTCCACTGATATTCTGGTCATGGAATATGTTGAGAGCCTTCTAGACAAAGCATCTTCCAATACATTAGTATTTCCCTTGACACACTCTATGCCAAATTTATATGATTGTATCTTTCTTACCCATTTATGTTGCCCCTTATTAATGTATTTTTGCACAAGGAATTACTTGAGGTTGTTATGGTCTCTTTTAACCACAAATTTGGCTCCAAATGAATATTTCCTGAATTTGGCCAAAGCATGCATGATGGCCAACATTTATTTATCATAAATGTTGTATGGTAGCTCAGGTCCCCTCGAATTGTGACTTTCATAGGCAATAGGATGCCTATTATGCATGAGCACAACTCCAACACCTTCACCAGATGCATCACACTCCAATATGAAAGGTTGAGAGAAATCAGGTAGAGATAACACAGGACAAGTACTCATCACCTTTTTCATTTTATCAAACGTTGATTGAGATTCATCACTCCACTCAAATTCTCCCTTCCTGGTCAAATCAGTTAGAGGTGCGCAAGGTTGGGAGAATCCCTTGACAAAATTCTTGTAATAGCTACAGATTCCAAGAAATATTTTGAGTTCTATGAGTGTTTTGGGTGTGGGGCAATTAATGATGGCCTGAATCTTCTCTAGATGAACCTGTACCAATTTTTCTCCAATAATGTGTCCTAAATAGAGGACCTTTGTCATTCCAATTTCACATTTTGACTCTTTGGAATATAAATACTTCTTCTCCATGATGCCCAAGATATCGTCCACATGTTTGAGGTGGTCCTACCAACTCTTGTTGTAAATCAACAAATCATCAAAAAAGACAAGCAAGTATTTTCTTAGTTTATTCTTTAAACACGTGGTTTATGCACGACTGGAAAGTGGTTGGTGCATTGTTAAAACCAAAATGCATGACAAGGAACTCATAATTTCCAAAGTGGAATTTGAAGGATGTATTATGTATGTCTTTCTACCTCATCCCGATATGATGGTATCCAGAGTGCAAATCAAATTTTGTGAAGTAAAATGAAACATGTAGTTCCTCTATCTGGTGAATGGGGTGTATTTTCTTGATAGTTCTCTTATTCAAGGCCCTATAATCTATGCACATGCGCATAGTCCCATCCTTCTTCTTTACCAACACAACTGAGGATTAAAATGGGCTTGAAATTGGCCTGATATGCCCCATGACTAGAAATTATTTGATGGAACTTTCTATCTCGTACTTGTTCTTCTTGGGGTGTCTGTAAGGTGTAGTGATGACTATTTGGCCGCTTCTTCAAATTATATAATGTGTTCAAACACTCTATCTAGTGTTTGACCTATGGGAATAGGCTCAAAGACCCTTTTGTGCTTATGAAGGATCCTTTGTTATCTAGAGGTTATTGTTTGTTTCTCCCATCATTTGTGTCCATGATGAAACATTCAGCTGCATAAAATATCTCTTCATGCCTAAATATGGAAAAACAATTCTTAGCTATCAAAACTCTAGGTGAATCCCCTTTCATTCCATTAAGCATGACTCTCTTCCCTTATTATGTGATGAAGGACATTTCCATGTTCTTGTAATTGGTAGTAATTGGCCCCAAGGTACTAAGCCACTGCACACCTAATATGATATTTGTGTCAAGAATATATACTACATAAAAAATTTGTGTCAAGGTATATCTTCCTAAGGTAAAACTCATCTATGGGATGTACCTGTCACAAGACATAGTATGCCATCCTACTACCTCTACCAAAAAGCATTCAAAATAAACTTTAGGAATATGTCTCCTCTCTACCATAACAATATCAATAAAATTATGAGAATCTCCTCCATCTATCAACATTGTGGCCCTTTGTCCTTGGAAAAATCCCTTTATCCTTAAAGTCTTAAACTTAGGAACCCCACCCATAGAAGCAATGGTTACTTTCTTGATCCCACTATCATGATGTAAGGATGCTTCATCACCTTGTCCATGCAAGGATTATTATTCCTCCTTGTGTTTTTCTTGCATATTATGAATAGCTCCACACTCCTCATCATCTATTTCCTCTTCATTGTCAGACACCACTTCTATATAATGGATTTTTCATTTTCCCAAAAACCTATGACCTAGTTGCCATGGTTATTTACAAGTGAAGCATAGTTGCTTCCTTCTTAATTTTCGTCTTGTGGATTCATCCAAATTCCCATTTCCTTTATCAATTGATCTAGTATCTTGGCCCCTTGGAATAATGGGAGGCTTGGGTGTAAATCAGGTTTTGTTAGTTTCTCCCAATAGATCTCTGGTGCACTCAATGACATCTTGTAAGGCTACAAGCTTAAAATCCTTAACCCATCCTTGCACAGGTTCAGTCATACCTTCTATATACATCATCGGTAATATGGATTCTGACACATCATAAACCATAATTGACACTCTCTAAAACTCCTAAATAAAGGATTTTGCTAATATTGTCTTCTTAAAATGTGTAATCTCCATGAAATGAAGTTCTAGATCCTCTTTGCCAAACCTGTCAATGAGCCTATGAGAGAAGTCACGATAATAAGTGACATGCTCATGTCCCAAGGTGTTCATCCCATGAAACCACCAATCATGTGCCTTTCCCATCAAGTATAATGTTGCATACTTAATGTAATTTCATTCCTCCATGGTATTCAATTAGAGGTAAGAATCCATATTTTTCACCCATGTTGTGGCTGAAATTTGATTTGACCCACCAAAGATTGGAAACTACATCCTACCTTCCTTGCACCCAAGTTCATTGTCACCTCTATAATGATCCTTGGATATCCTTTTCAACTTCAGGTGGGAATACTCCCCCATGGATACTTGTATATTGAACCCTCCATTCATGGCATTGTACCCCCTTTCTGTAGACTCCAATCCATCCCCTAAAATCTCTTGATTTAAGGCATTATTGTCCCTTCATTTTGTATCTAGAAAGGTAAGCATGTAAAATATAGGATTATATCTG
>CBVK0100240602.1:0-13450 GCA_900067695.1 Picea abies | reverse complement strand
ATATATATATATATATATATATATATATATATATATATAAATAAGAGTAAGAACTCTATAAGTTACTTGTCATAAAAAAATATTACAAATTGCCAAGTGTATGTTGGAGCCAGAGTTGTTATAGATGGAAATCAACTTTGCTTCAGCTTAATGTCTAGAACAATGTGTCTCACATGGCCAAAACAAATAACTAAATCCTAGAATCTATATCTATATATATATACCATAGAATTGTTCCATATAAGTTTAGGGGGATACACCTAGTGCTAAAACAAAGACTTGCATTCAAAATTGTGAACCTTTCATGCATGAGAACTGTAATCAAATCGACCATGGGAGAAGGAGAATGGGTCCTTTTGCATTGGCTGCAGCCGGAGGGGTTGCTTCATCTGGATCATTGTGTGTATCCGTGAATAGATATATGTGTTGGTCCATAAGCTCGAGCTGAAATTTAAGCTCAAAGATCTCACTACGTAGCTCGAAAATCAATTGCTAGAGCACGCTCAGGGCTTCGAGGATTCGTTGAGAGTTCCCATCCACTGAAGGGCTTGGATGTCCTAGGGAGAATTCACCATGGGCCCGGCTGGAGTTCCCGCGAGGAGAAACCTATGGAGGAATGACTGGAGAGGGTAGGCTCGGGCAAGATTTTGTAGTGAAACCCAATGAATTTCCATGACGATCAAACCATTTGATTTTGCATCCCCATTCTATGGAGGTGTGTCCACTATCTTGCTTATGAGTTGACGTCGAGCTAGGTGAAGAAGTCGCAGATTGTTGTCTCTTGTTTCTTGAACTGTCACTTCCTGTTCCAAAATAAATATGCCCTACCAGAATGTGGTCACCCCTACCACGCTTCAAGTGCCCCCTCTAGCACGGCATGGTGTACCCTGAAGCCTTTACCACCTAAATAAAAATTGTTTGGTGCTTGTTCCTACACTCATTGCGGAAAAGATTATGCCTTTCTCCAATGGAGAAAGTAGAATGAAGAGCCCACAAGACCCAATGCACCCTTTTGTCATTAGCTCGCGGCTTCGTCATGGTCGTTAATGGAATATTGATGGCATGGTACCAGAAGTAAATAGACCGAGTGTAAATCGTGTTGTCCAACACCTTCCTATGATGGATGGATCGCCCCAAGTGCCATGTTCCTTTAATGTTCCATATCGATAGTGTGTAGTTTCCCTTTCCCTCACACTGGTCCGAGGCTCGAAAGGCCATGTGTCTCTATCACCTTGAGCCATCACACTATCCATTTTCATTAGGTGGCACCCCATCTAGGGGGAGGTCTACCTTACTTTCCAAGGATGTACATTACATGAGGATGGGGTGATCCATATGTTCAGTGGAGTTACATTCTAGGTCCCCCTCCTTACGATTTACATCAATATTATCCAGCTTATCTGCCACTTTATTTGCTTCTCTACATATGTGGGAAGGGATAAAGACTTGATTTGGGTGAATTAGAGAGCGCAAGAGTTCTAGATTGTTTAGAAGTCTCCAGCTCAAGGATATCTTGTTTGGGGTAGAGCCATTAAGGAGCTTCGATAACATGGCTAAGATTACCTAAGAGTCTCCTTCCACTACAATTTGAGTGTAGCCACGTTGTCAAGCCAACTGAAGGACTTTGATGCGGGCCCAAAGCTCCACCATGTTTTTCAAGTCATATCGTATGCTTCCAGCTGATATTTGAAGAATGGACCCCTATTCATTCTAGAAGACAAATCCAAAACCCACTGGACCTAGATTCCCTTTGGAATCCCCATCAAAATTAAGTTTGAGGAAGTCGGGGGAGCAGGACCAACGGGTGGGGCTATTTGAGAGAGAAGGGTACAAATTAGCAAGAGAAATGGTGGGGGCTATGCATAGATTCCATTCTTGAAATATATCCTTCTCATTGGGGTTGCAAGATAGGTCCTCTTAGGTTCATTTGGTGGTTTGAATTGTCTCCATGATATTCTTCTTAATTTGGTTCCAAACTTCCCCCCATGCAAGCTTGGTAGAATGAAAAATCTGCCAGTTCCTCTCCTTCCAAATCCACCAGAGAATAATGCCCAATAGGATTTGCCAAATGTAGTTAAGAATTGGGTTTTTTAAAGCTTGGACAGGCCATTATGAAATGTTTCTTACAACTCCATCTTGGTTTATATCCGAGGTGTGCATCAGGAGGGCACCCTCATCCCAAATTTGGGAACTGAAAGGACATTGATTGAGCAGGTGTTCCTGAGTTTATTTTGGGAACTGAAAGGACATTGATTGAGCAGGTGTTCCTGAGTTTATTCCAATCAAGAGCAGAGATGAAAAATGAACAACCCAATGAACCCTCTTTTCTTGACATTATCCTAGGTGAGGATGTTGGTGTGTGCTACTAGCTAGAGAAAGGCGTTGATCTTGGGACATAATTTGGAATTCCAGACATTTCTCCAGATAGGTGCCTTGGGGAGTGAGGAGAAATTGGATTTCAAGCCATAAGCTTGCTTGAACATGAAAGAGCCTTTAGGAGAGTGCCCCCATCTAAGAATATTTGGGCCATGCTTGATCTTGATTTTGCACAAGTTTTCTTCCTTGTGCTAATGCCCTAGATCAAATTGATTCGGAGCGTTGATTTCTTTCTCAAGAATTTTCCAATCTCGTCGGGGTTGATTTCTTTCTCAAGAATTTTCCAATCTCGTCGGGAGGCATTGTGGCCTTCCCGATGCCAAAAGTCTGAGACCACCTTCAAGCTTTCCTGAGACATTTGGGGATGTAGGTCCATAAGCCATTGTTGTTGACTGAGGGGTGGGATTTCTTGCCATGAATCTGTCCAAAATAAATTTGTGTAGCCATTGCCTATTTCCTAGAAGGCATCGTCTTGGATAAGAGATATGTTTTTCTCTATAGTGTGCCAAATTAAAGAGCCTTCTTAATTTTCATTCCATTTGATCAACTATGATTCCTCCACTGTGGGAGTGTATTTGTGTCTCCACAATCGTGCCCATATGTCAGTGGGATTTTTAAGCCACCTCTACCAAGTCTTAGCACAGAGGACTTTATTGAGGAGCTAAGGATCTCTTAGTCCCAAACCTCCTGCATGTTTTGGTTTGCATAGTTACTTCCAATTAACTAAGGCCCATTTACGACCCTCCTTTGTACCCTACCAAAGAATTTTTTGTTGGATTCCTTTTATGGTATTGAGGACGGTTTTGGGGAAACAAGGGAAAACAAATGTAAATGGGAATGGCTTGTAAGATGGATTTAAGAAGAACCAAATGGCTAGCAAGGTTGAGGGTTATGAAGGTCCAGGAGTTGAGTCTTTTTTCCAAGGAGATGAGTAGGCTTTCCCAAGAACTGTTGTGAAGTGCATTGTTAATAAGAGGAACTCCTAAGTATTTGGACGGAAGGGAGCCCCTATTGAAGCCTAAGATTCTGGTAATGAAAGATTGAATGGCTCTAGGGGTGTTGAAAAAGAAAATTTGAGAATTTTCACTATTGATGGAGGTGCCTGAGGCTTCATTGAATTCACTCAGAATCTTGAGATGTGTCAGGCTTCACGAGCTGTGGGAGAGCCCATCATCATGGTATCATCAACAAACTGACTATGGGAGATGGGAGGGTTCATGCCATGGAGGGTGAGCCACATGAGGGAGCCTTCAGCAACAACAACTTTGATGGAGTGGTTTAGCCCTTCTGCCATAATGACGACGAGGAAGGGGGAAAAAGGATCTCCCTGACGAATGCCACGAGAGGGGGTGAAAGGCCTAGAGGGAATCCCATTAATTAAGACAAAGAAGAAGGTTGAGGAAGTGAGATTTAAGATCCAACTGACCCAACCAGTATTGAAGCCAAAGGAAAGAAGAAGGGAGTGCATGTATTGCCAGTTGAGCTTATCAAAGGCTTTAGACATGTCTAATTTGATAAGCATCCCTAGGGTTACCATTCATTTCAGAGAGCGAACAACTCCATGTGCTAAGATAATACTATACATAATTTAGCAACCTTACACATACCCAGATTGTCGATGAGAAATAATGTGAGGGAGAATGGGCTTGATTCTTAGAGAAATTAACTTAGTAAGTATTTTGTAGATGACGTTGCACAATGCAATGGGCCTAGACCGCTTGGGGTGTGTGATGTGCTCCTCCTTGGGGATTAGAGTGATGAAGGTGGCATTGAGAGTAGGGAGAACCTTCCCCGAGCATCTGGAGTCTTCAATGATCTCCCAAACTTCCTCCCTAACTTGGGGCGAGTAGTAGTGGAAAAAGCTGGTGGTGAACCCATCTAGACGAGGAGATTTTCCAACATGCATCTCCATTATTTCCAGATCCACTTCCTTTAACGTGATTGGTTGCATAAGGGATGTATTATGTTTAGTAGCAATGAGAGAGTGGATGTGCTGGGGGATTTTTCTAATGGCTTCAGATATGTCTGGCCTTGGTTCAAAGAAAAGATCTTGATAGAACCTGACCAGCTCATGCTCAATATATAAATGTGCAGTTAAAATATGGCCCTATGCATCCTCTAGATTTGATATTCAATTAATGTGTCTACGCTAATTCATGAACCTGTGCAAAAATTTGGTGTCTTTTTCCCCTTCCTTGAGACATTGGATTTTGGATTTTTTGTGCCACAAGGTCTCTTCCTAATCATATATGTCTTCCAGTTGTCGCTTGATCATAGCTTGGGCTTCCTGGAGTTTCTTTGTGTATCCTTTGAGAATGATTTCTTGTTGTATATTCCTCATCTACTGCTCAAGATCCTGTTGGGCTTGGAAAATGTTCCCAAAAGTATGCTTGCTCCATAACTTCAAGTGCTACTTGAAGTTTTTCAAATTTTATTAAAACGGAAACATCAACGAACCATGGGATATGGTCAAATCGTTCCACCATTGATGGTGATTTTTTTTGAAATATGGAAGGCTTAACCATAAATTTTCAAAGCGAAAGGGAATTATTCATGGGGAACTAGTGATGTCAATCCATAGTTGGATTGGCTAGTGATCAAATCTAGCCACATAATGGATGTTTGCTTCCATCAAGAACCCATCCATCATTAGGGGCTCTGAAACAAGAAAGTGGTCTAATCGACAGGTTATATGTTGGGAACCTGAATGCCAGTTGGACCAAGTATACTCTCCATTGGTGTTTTCCATATCGACCAGGCCCAAAGTGTCAATGGTCTCTTTGAAATCTTCAATATCGCCCTCCAATTTGCGAATACCTCCCATTTTTTCATCAAGTGAGAGGATCATGTTGAAATCCCCTCCAAGAATCCACCAACATCCCCTAGTGATGCTTCCCATGCCTACCAGATTTTTCAAGAATCAATGTTTATCCATTTGGAGTTGCGGGCCATAAACATTAGTAATCACCCCCTCTTTGTTTGAGTCAATGGATTTGTATTTTCCAGATATTGTCCATTTGGTAGTGAAATTCATCTAGGATTATCGTAGTCGGATTCTAAAGGATGGCTAGACCACCGGTTGCACCCCTGGAATCGATTTGAATTGAGTAAGCTTGTTTCTAGTAGTGGGAAAAGATAAGATCCACCTCTGAACCTGCACATTCGGTTACTTGAAGAAGAAGTATGTCTGGATTCTCTTCTATGACACGAGTTCAGAGAAACCTCTATTTTCTTTTGTTGTTTAATCCCCTTGTATTCCAAGAGATGATTTCATGAGGAAGATGGTGTGTGTACGGGTGGGAAACTCTCTGAAATCAATTGGATCTGACCTGAGTTGACCATAAAATGACCAACTTCCTGGATTAACTGTTGGGTAGATTTGCGGCCTCGTTTCTTCTCATCCTTGGATCGTTTGCATGATTCCTTTAGAGTTTCCCGATGGATGCCTAAGCCTTTGGTTGATCTGGATGTTGCACCTGCCATGGAATTTAGATATACCCTGTGAAATTTTCTGAGCTAATCTGGGGGTATGGTATAAAGTTATTTTCTTTGATAGGATTTTTCTAGATTAACCAGATCTACCCCCGTTAATTCCCTCTCATCCAGTTCAATGTCCATGTCTCCACCCTCCTCCAAGGAATAACTTTCTCCTCGAGGTGTGGCTTCTGTGTTGGGTATGATAGGCTTGAGGATTGGCCCCTCCCATGTGTTTGTCTTGACTCCACCCGGCTTGTTTCCATTTTTTGGTTGAGGTTCCTGACCCTGGAATTCTTTTAGCGTGTGATTGAGGATTTCAAAGGAATTGTTGGTGCTTGGGGTTTTTGTATGGATAATATCCTATTTCTTTTGACCCTGCCATCGCCTTCCTTGAACCTGCGTAAAAATTTCCTTTGGCTTCTCATTGGTTCCCCGGTCTAGCTTTATTGGGTTGGTAAGAGGGCAGTCTTGGAACAAGTGACCATGCTCATGATATTTGTGACATTTGAAGGGGATATGCTCATAGTCTATAGTTTGACTCCATTCTTAATCTTGATATTCTAAATAGATTGAGCCCAAGAGTAGCTTGGAGATGTTTAAGTATACACAGATACGAACATAAGAGGTGTACATGCGTAACCTGGTGGCTTCATATTCTTTTACAAATATTCCTAAGGTGTTTCCAATTCCTGCTAAGATTTATTCTAGCCAAAACTCTTGAGGGAGAGAATATAGACGGATCCAGACTAGCGCATGAGAGAAGTATTCCTTCTTGGCGTTGAAGCACTACATCCAATATCTTAAAAATAGTCTCGTTGAGTTAAATAAGTAAAGGCCGCCATCAAAAATCCTTTCTTTGTCTTGGAGAATATAAAATATTATGGTGAAGAAGCCCTTCAAGCCCAACTGGAGATCGTAGTGACCCTTGGGCTTCCACCAATGTTGGATCCATTTTTCCAAGTCTCTTTTAGATGGCCACAGTCCTAGAAATTTCCCAATCAAGGCGTGATCCCTCATGTATTGTGTCTGCTCGCCAACTCTGTTGGAGCTTATTATGTAATTTTGAGCCACCGACACCTAAGGGAGACATTTTCTCGGTTCCTAGATCCGAGCTTCTTTCGGATGGGAGGACTTAGGATCAATTTCCATGTATTTTCCCTTATTGGAATTATTAAATGAAGTATAATTTCTAAGGTGAGGCAGTAGCTCGAAATGTGTTCGCGTGATACCTCCTCACCCTAAAACAGTCGTCGTCGCATTGTGGGAGGAGGAGGTTTGCACCACCTCCCAGTGACTCCATTGGTAGAGTCAAATTGACTCTATGTTAGAAATATCGAGTAGATCATAAGAGTGAAACTAGTCGAAGTCCAAAACCCTAGACACCAGGTCGAAGCCCTAAGGAAACCCTAGTTTGCATATCTCTGCTCCGGATCCATATTTTTTAGGTATATTACAAGTCCTTCCCTCTAAGAATGCTTTGTCCTCAAAGCATGGAAAAGAGGTGTCATGTTGATTTGTCTCCATAATGCATCCTTATTTTGTAAGCTTTGTCCTTCATAGATACACTTTTGATAGTGTCTCAAGGTTGAGGAAACAAGATGATAGGATCTTCGAAGATTTCTAAAAAAAATTCACATGGTAAAAGAATGATCCATCCCAGGTAGATTTTTTCAATATTTCTTGTTGGCCAAAGCCTTTAATGCATCTTCTTGACTTGTGACTTCAAGTATGATGTTGACTTTGTCTCCACATTGTTTTGGAATTGTGACACTTTCGAATGTAAGAAGAATGTCTTCTTTATTCAAAGTAATGTTGGCTTTGACAAGTTAGTTGAGCAATATGACTCTTACGCTTAGGATGACAATACAGGGTCCTTACAAGATTCTTCTTGTCTACATTCTAGAATGTTTTTCCTTTATTACTTATGATAGTTTTTTAGTTGATGAAACTTCGTTACTAGCAATATTTTGACTTTTTCTTTTGATTGATTCCATACAAGTTTATTTCTCTGTATTTTGATCCTTCACTAAAATTATTATAGATTCAACAAAATTGATTAATGTTCTTTTTCGAATATTTGAAAGAATATGTCATTGCACTTTAATTTCTTAACTTCACAAAGAAATATTTGTCTACGAGTTTTAAACGAGTGATTTCCCTATCCTTACTTGCTAAGACCTTGCCATTTTTGTTTCTTGAGATATTGATTATTTTGTTGTGACTCTTGGTAGTATTGTTGGTATCTTTTTATTTTCCTTTTAGTTTTGTTTTTTTCCAAGGAAAAAACTGTATTTCTTGTTCAAGCAAAATAGAAAATACAATCATAAGGTGCTCCAAGCATTGTCCAAAAATCCCTTCAAAGGGGAACTAGGAACTACCAAAAATAGAGCGAACAAGTGATCAAGAAAAAGACATAGACCTTCGCAACAAAAGGTCAAAGACTGACATATTTCATACTTGATCAGTAACTATCAACTCAAAAAACATTAAGGTAAGATTCTCTACTAATAGAGCTAACAAGTGCTTAGCAAAAAAACATACCTTCGCAGTTGTCATCAAATGGTCAAACACTGACATATTACATACTTGATCAATAACTATCAACTCAAAAAATATTGAGGTAAGATTGTCTACTAAGTGTCTACTAACAACGCATTGACCATCATGAAATTCATAGAGAACAAATTGATTCTTCGCTCTGGACCTTCTTTGGAAAGTTTATCAACAACCTAATTGTGTTCTCGAAAGATATGAGAAAACCTGATATCATGAAAAACTCTAGCAATATCCTTCAATTGTTTAGGCACAACAAGAAGTCCAATGTTTTGAATCTGAACCTGCTCAATGATCCAGTTAATGACTAGAAGGAAATCACTTTTTGTTCTATCAACTTTAGATTCAAATTCGATATTTTTGAGGGCTTCCTTACTAAAACCCACTCCATTTTCCACCAATTTTTTTTCTAATTTTTTACATCTCACCCATTCTATGAAGATCGATTTATTTTCTTACACAATCCATGTTGCTTATAAATCTTGGCCAACCTTTATTGCTAGTGAATTATTCAATTTGCAAAGACTTTAGCTTGTAATTGTTAATTGTTCTTTTTGTAATGTAAGATCATGACTCTAATAATACTTTGTTGATGACCTTTAACACTTTTTTGGATGCCTTGTCTTGTTTTCACCATAGAGGTATATGCCAAGAAAGTTTGACACCAGAGTCTACAATGTCATTAATTAGAAGTTTTTATGCATTTTGCCTTTAGATTCCACCAATCAAATGACAATTTTGATTACATGATGATTGATCATGATGGTCAAGCATCTTTTTTTGACAACTTTACAATGATATCAATGACTACACAATAAGATATACTTAGTGATTGTGCAATTGTGGTGGGTTAGTGTTGTTGTTGCAAGTAGCAATGATCTAACAAGTTATTATTGTTATTGTTATTTAAATATTTAAGTATCATTGTTTCCCTTCAACATAGGAATATTTATTGTGTGTTCTTTAACTTCATAATAATTTCTCCCCATAATAGCATTTTTTTTCTCCAAATAATCTCTTAGTTGTTTTGATATATTATATCCAAAATTGCATGAAGAGTGGGCCTCTAACCTAAAAAATTCACTACCATATACAATAAACAACAAACAACAAGTTTCAAACTTTCTCTGATACCAATTGGCTCTAAACCTAGAGGGTACATAATGCAACTCACACAAAAAGTGCAAAGTTTCAAGGAAATAAGGCACACAAGATTGTATATATAAGGTATTATATATATTAATAATAAAATGAGTGGTAGTTGATTACAATGAATGAATAGTTGGCTTATATCTTCCTAACAACATTAATAAATTTTTAATATAGTTATTTAATATTATAATATATCGAATAATCTATATAATAGATAACCTCCAACACTTAGTGAAAGCAGCACATTAATCTAGATAATGGGGTACATGTCATTGTAAATCATCCATTTAGTGCTAAAGTTTAGAGTGGTGACTCATAAAAGCACTGCAAGAATTGGAAAGTAACATGCAAACTTATATAATTGTCACTTATTTTGTGAAAATTATAAAACTCTACTAATGAAGTGCTTGATTGTAGTATGGTTAAGAGGTGTTCTAGAGTTATTAGTTGTGTATTAGAGTGCTAATTATTTTAGAGTATACACATGCATAGAAAAAAATTATAGCCAAGCCTCAATGCCAAGGCACGCGACATCCTCATTTCTGGCTTCTTTCTTTTCTTCTATAAATTCCTTTTATGAACTCATGGTTGTTATTTGCAAAGGTTTGTATTCATCACTCTAGCGTTGTGTTGATCTAAGCATCATTTTATACTCTTCTGATTGTTTTTCCAATGTTACATTATCTTCCTCTAACTTGACATGTGTATTAACAAGATCTACGATATTTACAAATCTTGTCTCCAACGTAGATTCATCCAATATCTACAAGGCGTTTAGATAGTGATTGATAACCACATCCTCATACTCTTCATTATCTTTTGTGATGCATACAATTATAAATCTTTTGATATCCATCTCCAAAGCTTCAACTCTCACTAAAACGAGAGATATGTAGAGGAAACTTAGTTTCATCTTGTGGTCGTTATCTAATTTAGTGTTATTTTTGGTATTAGAACATCTCAAAATTATTGGAGTGGAATGTTGGGATCGATTTCTTCAATTTGAGGTTGTAGTTGGAGACTAGTGAGTGGAGGAGTTGGTACAATATCATATCTTAATGAGAAGGGGAAGGGCATGGTGCCAATAGGGAGTGGTTTATATTGAGAGAAGCTTTCTAAGATCCAAGTGGGAGAAGGTGACTAGGATGTTTGTAGGATAATAGTGGGGAAAGGCTCTAGGGTGGATACGTTGGGATGGTCAGATAAGTCACAGTGACGAAATAGTCTTTTTGATAGGTCATAATTTGTTGCGTATTTCTTAGAAGTGTTTTGCTTAAGGAATTATTATCAATGTTAAATACAAAAGCCCAGTGAAAGAGTTAGAGTATCATTAAGAGACAAAGAATAGATCTTCAAGCACTCTTTTCAAGCTAATGCTTTATAACTGAAATGAAAAAAAATAAAGGAGAACACTTATATGGCAGTAGTCCAATTCTTGGTCTTAATGACTGATAGATTGATTCTTGGAATCACATTCCCCCTTATTTTGCCAATTTTTCCTTTATTATTTTAAAATTTGTTTTTTTAATATTTTTTTGTTTTTTTAAGTTTTAATTTAGTTTTTGTTTTTTTAATTTAAAAAATTATGTATTTATAATTTTAGTTTTCCATTTTTATTTTAAAAATTGTTTTTTAAATATTTTTTTTGTTTTTTAAAGTTCTAATTTAGTTTTTGTTTTTTTTAATTTAAAAAATTATGTATTTTATTTTAAAATTTGTTTTTTAAATATTTTTTTGTTTTTTTAAGTTTTAATTTAGTTTTTGTTTTTTTTAATTTAAAAAACTATGTATTTTAGTTTTACTTATTTGTTCATTTTTAAAATTTAGTTTTTTATTTTTTTATTGGGATTCTAATTTTTTTTTCATTTTTTAAATTTTTATTATGATTTTTTTAAACTAGTTTGTGGAGTTTTATTTTTTTTCTATTTATTCATAAATTAAAAATAATAATAATAGATAAATAAATTTTCAAGTAACAATGTAGAAACCAATTTTGAGTTTTTAATCTGTGATGGTACGAGTTGTCAAGGTCACAGTTTCAATTAAGTTATAATTTTAACTCCAACAAAAATTGGGGCTATTGGTAGCATCACTTTTCAATTCGAGAGTCACTTTTAAAGTTTTTATTCGGTTTTCAAGGCCGCAATTTCAAACAAGTCATAATTTTAACCACCCCTAAAAAAAGTGCTACCTATAGCACAATTTTTTGATTTGAGGGTTGATTTTGGTGTTTTTGGCCCAAAAATATGGGTTTTTTGGAACAAAGTTCTCATTTTGAAGTCTTGGTTCTCGTTAAGTTGGTAACTATGTTTAAACCAAGCATAATACATTCTCCTAATAAGGGATTGGGAAATTCAAATTTGTATTCTTGATCATAGCAAAAGGCATGCCCAAAATAACAAAGCTTTTCAAACTTTGATATCTTGGTCATCAACATCTAGTTTATATTATTATTTTTTTAAATGCATATGCTTAATCCTGGGTTATCCTTGACCTCATTTCCTTACTATGTTCTTAGCTATAAGATCATTTACTTCCTACATCTCATATCACACCTACACCTTAAACCCGAGCATTTTGTTCAGTTTACATTATTCTCTAATGATGACAACACACCAAATACAAGGACAATACATACATATGAAGGCTCACATCAATTGTCAATCACAATCAAGTGCAAGCACTTTATGTGTGTGTGTGGTTTTGCTAATTCGAATGTTGTATTTGGAGTACAAATCTTCAAGTTAATATCAATGAACAAATTGAGGTTATGTCTTATGGGTCTTCTTTGGTTTGTGTTATTATCTATCTAATGTTATAAACTATCTTGCTATAGTAGCATATCTCTATGTTGGGATTTCATTCCATATTGATACTCCTCTTCTAAATTGTTTATGTGTATACATGTTAACGTTGTCCTTAGTTGTCTATTGTGAACAATCCCGCATACATAATAGTTGTGAGATGGAGATGTTTTATAAGGCAATCCTTGCACCAAAAAATTTACCAACCTCGAGGTTAGTTTTGGGGTGCAAGTCCTCAAGCTGGTGCAATAACGTCTTATTTCACTCTAGTACTAGCATTGTTAGTGGACTCAATGACATGCTTTATGGGCCATGTTTGGCTTGTGTTGTTACATGGTAGAGCTTTATGCAGTGGCATATCCCTATGTTGGGATTTTGTCCCACATCAATACTCCTCTTCTAAATCGTCTGTTAACATCATCATTGTTTGCGGGTATTGTGAATAATCACACATCGATAACAACTGTGAGACAAATATGGTTTGCAATGCATTACCCACACCAAAAGTTTTTCCAATTCTGAAGTTGGATCGGGGACTCTACATTAATACTCTTCTTCTAGATTGTGTGTTAAAATCATTGTTGGGTGTGTCAAGAATAACCCCACATACATAACGTTTGTGAGACAAATATTGGTTTATAAGGCTTACCCACACCAAAAGAATTACCAATCTGAAAGTCAAATTTGGGGTGCAAGTTCCAAGTTGATGTGATAGCATCCTCCCTCACTCTCATACTAGCATTTTCAATGGTTTCAATGGCATGTTGTGTGGGTCATATTTGGCTCATGCACTAAACTTGTATGGCACCCTAATATTTCCCTAATATGATCCTTCTCAAGGTCCTTTTCTTCATGTTTACCTTTTTTTCTTACTATGGTAAAGTTGTCCATCAATACTTTATCCAAGCTAGCTTGCCCAAGATTGTAGTAAAATTTCAAAGATATATGAGAGAATATAGCCCTTAAATTTATAAATAAACCCTTGAACATCCAAAACACCAAAACATTCAACATGAACAACACAAGAATATAGAGAGAACAAACCCTTAAGGTAGAGTAACACCATCAAATACTACTTATGGAATGAA
>CBVK0100240601.1:0-13451 GCA_900067695.1 Picea abies | reverse complement strand
TTTCAGAGACTCAAGATTTGTCGCAATATCCATGACATAACATCGCAAGAGCATCGAAATAGACGTCACAAAATGACCCAAATTTACTAGTGATACTCCTCGTAGAGACTAGAAATCTACCTAATAATGACCAATAAAATCAATAATTAAATATTATCACAACTAATACAAGTGGGAGTTACATATCCCAACACTCCACCTTAACAACTACTTGTCTTTACTATCATCAGGTCAGGTCTTCATCATTACCACTTCATTGAATCAAAGCACCTCCTAATCAACAAAGTCTATGTCTGGTCCAACCTGGTGCTTTCTCTTCATACCTCGATCATGCATCATCAAACTGCTAAAGTCCATACAAACATACAACTATCCACTTAAATGCATGGGTCATAAACCATTGCAACTGTCGATTTAGTAGGATTTCCTTCAGGTACATGGATCATTAACCCTCTTGATGAACTCCCCCTGAATGTAAAACTCATGGTTTCTAGGCACCTCCTAGAATCCACCCATAGAGCATGCAACCTACCCATGACATGGCTCACTCTAGGCATTATAGAACTCTATAAAAGAAGTTTTTGCACTACAAATCAATAGGGATACATGACAAAGGGGTATGTATGCCTATTCAGGTCCTACAATGATATGCCCTTTACATGTTACATAGATACAAGTACATAAATTAAATACTCCATCTCATGGAGATACCAGGTACATAATGAAACATTTCAAGGACCAATTCATCATACCAATAAACATTGCATCATATATTTGCTGCAACAATGTGTTACTCATATTAACATATGGTCATGAGTTTGTTTTATTCAACTTAATTCAGACAATTTACCTTGTTTGTTCGCAATCATCCTCATGCTTTCGTACTTCTAATGCTTCCATACTTCTACTTCTTCTGAACGATTGCCATTGTCACAAACTTCCATTGGACTAATCTCTCTGCTGTTCCAGAACAACATCTCTATTCTTCCTGCTTATCATTCCAACAAATTCCCTTTACAAAGCAAACTAAGGAATGATTTTATATCACAAAAAATTGTCAAGCAAGACTTCAAGAGATAATATCATCTTCTCCCTTTACAGTTGTTCACATGTTTGGAGTCTTCATCTACGTCTTTGACATTTGAATCTTCAATGTCAATGTCATATTGTTGTCTTGGATTTTTCACATCCATTTGTGATTTTTCAAAGTATCCAACTCTTAACAAAACCACTATGCTTCATATTGAGTTGGCTTGACTCAATAAAAAAATGCTTCTGATTCCAAAAACATTTACTTGCACTTCTATGGAATTTCCAATCAAACAATTGTTAGAGAAGTAAATTCTAACAAGGCATCCACTTACCGAGTTGACTAATCTCAACAAAAAATCCAAATAAATTTACAAGACATTTAATTTAACCGTGGTCAAATATTTCTCACTATCACATTTATAGGTTCTCCATTAGCATCTAGATTCCTCTACCATCTCCAAACATTTTGTTGGCACCCAAAGTTTTGGGTGTAGTTTTGTGCATGTGCACAAACAAAGTTGTCTGTGCTCATTCCATACTTTTATACATGTTTGAGGAAATGCATGATGAATAATGAGGAGTGTGTGTCACACCGATTTTTGAAAGCACGCAACATGTCTAAAATATTATTGAACGCGCGCTGGTCCCAGTTTTGATGCGCACCAGAAATCAAGAAGACACATGCTAGAATCAAGAAAAGAATCATCAGGAAATCCTCTCGAATGATTACTGCCAACAACATAAGGGATCGTGGAGTTGAAAAAAGATGAGTTGGTAGGGAAATTAAGATCACTCTAATTCCTGAATGTTACATGCACGATATGCATATGCCAAAAGTGTGCAAGGCAGTTTTGTCAGTTGAGCGAGTGGAGTAGAGCATAAATAGACAACGCTCCCGAGCAGAGAAAGATATAAAAGGAAGCAGTGTAATGAAAAATGAGGCTAGATAGATATTGAGGAGAAAATATTAATTGAGTCCTTAGTATTAAGCTCACTCTGAGCCTATTGTAATGTTGTAATTCTTTGTAATGTTGTTAGCACTCTGTAAATTTGTTTGACTGATAAACAAACGATAGAGGTAACTGTTTCAACCAACTTTAGGTTGGGTTCTGACCCTTCCAACCAGAGAGGGATTTCTCGAACATGTAGAGACTGAAAATACTCAAAACGATTTTGCAATGGACACACATAGGTCAAATTATGTGATAGGATAGTTTTTAAAAGGTTGGTAGGAAAAACAAGAGAACAGGGCCATTGGGCAATGGGGTCAACTCCTGAAATCATATGAAGATTTATAAGCTATGTATTCTTGAGGGAACATAAACAAAATAGGCACTGTGTTCATCCAAATAAGTAATATGAGATAATAATTGGAAAGAAAGGAAAGACCACTATGACAAAAGGCATCTAGCAAAGGACAAATCTCTTGGTATATTTTTAGAATAAGTAACATAAATTATGACTACCAAAAACATAGCACCGATCTAGGGTGAATTCTAAACATAAAAAGAATAAACACATAACAAGTATAATCAATGTGAGAAGGAGCACCAACAAGATGAATTCCTTCTTTTACTTAAAGATTATTACTAGCAGCAAAATCCATTCATGAATATGAAATATAGGAAAATATACTGAACATAAACACCATGATGAATCTAGGATATCTAAGAAAACCTTCTCTGCTTATATTAAAATTCATAAGAAATCACAAAGTTTTCCCGCTACAAAGGCATGCCCCTCTCTGACGAGTCGAACCCTTCATTTATCTTTTTAATAGTATATATAGATAGATTACATATGAGACCACAAACAAGTCATTCTTTCCAATATTCCAAAAATAGACATTGGTTACAGAGGGAGTAACTTATCAAAACTGAACTCCTAATTTCTAGGGAACAATCACAAATAGAAACCGAAATATCTGGGGTCTTACAACTAAATGCCACTTTTCTACTTTATCACAAGATTCCCTGAAATATACTCGATTTAGATTGTTATTTTATTTTAGGCTTTCAATCTCTTCCTTTAACGTGTCAAGCCAGCTAGGTTGATTATCTTCAACGCTTTTGACTATTCTAGCTTTAGCCTCCTCCTTTCATTGTTTTTTCCTTTTGCTTACACCATCTAGTGTGTTGGATTCATCTGCATATCCATTAATAATCAAATCCTTCATAATAGGATTCAACCTGATCTCTTCGCTCAATCTTTGCTCATCAATAGATTTTGCATGAGATTTTGTTGTTATGATTTGTGAAACATGCCTTCCTCTCTTTTTATTTGATAATTCTATCATATTCTTCAAACTTCCTGATTTACTGAAAACCAATGAATCTTTATCCTCGGATTCCTTTGGTTTGTCAGGAACCATGAGCCTATTTCCCATAAACTACACTTGAGTTGGACGAGCGATTTGATTTGCAGATATCTCACTCTGGAATAAGTCATTAATTTCCCAAAATAGAGTAATCTCACTTGGGTTTTGAGTAACAATCACAATAAATTATAATCATTGGCTACTGATGAAAAATCCTTATGGGGATAACGACTTCTCACGTTCGACCATCAATTTCCAATGATGAGCATCAAATCGGTTATTTGGCAGCGCTTTTTTGGCATTGCGCGAACAAATGGTACACAAGCACAGTTCTCGGGATGATTTGACTCGCCGCTAAGTTTCATTGTCACGTGTAGCCCTCGGATTAGACCCAATTAATGAAATTTAACACGAGATTTCGGGAGTGTGATGGGGTGGTTTTGAGTCTACCTACTTTTCGTCACGAAATACACTTGAAGATGCCACATACCTTTATGGGGAAACCACGGTTAAAATTTCGAGTCCGCTTAGATATTTTAACCCCTGCGCTGTTTCAAACTCCGAAATCTCTCCCAACCGTTGATCTTGGCGAATGGCGATCTACGTCCTTTATAGCCCGATTTTCTTAACACCTCCACCAAATTTAATCTTTTTTTCCATTTTGAGGCACTTCCCCAAGTTTATCTGACTTCCAAATCGGTTTACCACCTCGCTAAACCTTGAAATCTTGATTTCACACCAAAATTTAAATGGGGATGACACATTGCATCATAAATTTTCTACAACAATGTGTGACTCATATTAACATATGGTCATTAGTTTGTTTTATTCAACTTAATTCACACAATTTACCTTGTTTGTCCACAATCATCCTTGTGCTTCCGCACTTCTAATCTTCCATACTTCTTCTTCTTCTGCACAACTGCCATTGTCACCAACTTCCCTTGGACTAATCTCTTTGCTATTTCGGAACAACATCTCTATTCTTCCTCTTATCATTCCAACAAATTCCCTTTACAAAGTAGACTAAGGAATGATTTTATATCACAAAAAATTGTCAAGAAGGACTTCAAGAGATAATATCATCTTCTCCCTTTATAGTTGTTCACATGTTTGGAGTCTTCATCTGCGTCATTTACCTTTGAATCTTCATTGTCAATGTCATATTGTTGTCTTGGATTTTTCACATCCATTTGTGATTTTTCAAAGTATCCAACTCTTAAAAAAACCACTACGCTTCCTATTGAGTTGGCTCGACTCAATAAAAAAATGCTTCTAATTCCAAAAACATTTACTCGGACTTCTATGGAGTTTCCAATCAAACAATTGTTAGAGAAGTAAATTCTAACAAAGCACCCACTTACTGAGTTGACTAATCTCATCACAAACTCCAAATAAATTTAAAAGACATTTAATTTAACCTTGGTCAAATATTTCTCACTATCACATTTATAGGTTCTCCATTAGCATCTAGATTCCCCTACCATCTCCAAACATTCTATTGGAACCCAAAGTTTTGGGTTTAGTTGTGCGTGCTCATTCCATAATTTTATACATGTTTGAAGAAATGCATGATGAATGATGAAGAGTGCGTGCCATACCGAGTTTTGAAAGAACACAATATGTGTAAAAGATTATTGAACACGCTATGGTCCCAGTTTTGATGCACACTAGAAATCAAGAAGACACATGCCAAAATCAAGAAAACAATCATCAGGAAAATCCTTTCGAATGATTACTGCCAACAACATAAGAGATTGTGGAGCTGAAAAAATATGAGATGGTAGGGAAGTTAAGATCTCCCTAATTCCTGAATGTTACATGCATTGCACACATATGCCAAAAGTGTGCAAGGCAGTTTTGTTAGTTGAGTGAGTGGAGTAGAGAAGAAAGAAACAACACTCCCAAGCAAAGAAAGATATAAAATGAAGCAGTGTTATAAAAAATGAAGCTAGTTAGATATTGAGGAGAAAAAATTCATTGAGTCCGTAGTATTAAGCTCACTCTCAGCCCATTGTAATGTTGTAATGATTTGTAATGTTGTTAACACTCTGTAAATTTGTTCGGCTGATAAACAAACAACAAAGGTAACTGTTTCAACCAACTTTAGGTTGGATTCTGACCCTTCCAACTAGAGAGATCTCTCTCGAACACTTAGAAATTGAAAATACTAAAACCGATTTGACAATGGAAACACAGAGGTCATATTCTATGATATGATAGTTTTTAAAAGGTTGTAGGACAAACAAGAGAACAGGGCCATTGGGAAATGGGGTCAACTTTTGAAATCATATGAAGATTTATAAGATATGTATTCCTGAGGGAATAGAGGAAAAATAGGCACTGTGTTTAGCCAAATAAGTAATATGAGATGACAGTTGGAAAGAAAGGAAAGACCACTATGACAAGAGGCATCTACCAAAGGAAGAAACTCTTGGTATAGATTTAGAAAAAGTAACTTAAAGCTGGCTATCGAAAAAAAAGAACCAAGCAATGGTGAATTCTGAACCAAAAACCAATAAACACATAACAAGTATAATCAATGTGAGAAGGAGCACCAACAAGATGGATTTCTTCTTTTACTTAAACATTATTACTAGCAGCAAAATACAATCATGAATATGAAATACAAGAAAACATATTGAACATCAACACCATGATGAATCTCGACTATCTAAGAAAGTCTTCTCTGCTTATATTAAAATTCATAAGAAATCAAAAAGTTTTCCCGCTACAAAGGTAGGCCCCTCTCCGGTCAGTCGAACCTTTCATTTATCATTTTAACAATATATATATAGATAAATTACAGATGAGATGAAAAATGGGTCATTCTTTCCAAGATTCTTAAAATAGACATCGGTTACATATGGAGTAACTTAGCAAAACCAAACTCCTAATTTCTAGGGAACAGTTACAAACAAAAAACGAAATATCTTGGGTCTTACCACTAAATGCCATTTGTCAACTTTATCACAAGATTCCCTGAAATATACTTGATTTAGCTTGTTATTTTATTTTAAGATTTCAATCTCTTCCTTTAACGTGTCAATTCAACTAGGCTGATTATCTTCAACGCTTTTGACTGTTCAATCTCTAGCCTCCTCCTTTCATTGTTTTTTCCTTTTGCTTACACCAACTTATGTGTTGGATTCATCCTCATATCCATTAATAATCAAATCATTCATAATAGGATTAAGCCTAATCTCATCTCTCAATCTTGTCTCATCGACAACTTTTGCATGAGATTTTGTTGTTAGGATTTGTGCATCATTCCTTCCTCTCTTTTTATTTGATAATTCTGTCATATTCTTCAAACTTCCTGATTTTCCAAAAACCGTTGAATCTTTCTCCTCAGCTTCCTCTGGTTTGTCAGGAAACATGGCCCTATTTCCCTCAAACTACACCTGAGTTGGACGAGCGATTCGATTTGCATATATCTCTCTCTGGAATAAGATGTTAATTTCCCAAAATAGAGTAATCTCACCTGGGTTTTGAGTAACAGTCACAATCAATTATAATCATTGGCTACTGATGAAAAATCCTTATGGGGATAACTGTCTCTCATGTTCGACTATCAATTTTTAATGATGAGTATCAAATCGGTTATTTGGCGATGCTTATTTGGCATTGTGTGGATGAATGGTACACAAGAAGATTTCTCGTGTTGATTTGATTCACCGTCAAGTTCAATTGTCATGTGAGGCCCTCGGATTAGACTCAATTAACACATGATTTTGGCGGTGCGATGGGGTGGTTTTAAGGCAACATGCCTTTCACCCCGAAATACACTAGAATATGCCAGGTACCTTTGTGGGGAAACCACGACTGAAATTTTGAGACCGCTTAGATATTTTAACCTCCACGCCATTTCAAACTCTGCAATATCTCACAACCGTTGATCTCAACGGATGGCAATCCATGTTCTTTCGAGCCCGATTTACTTAACGCCTCTGCCAATTTTAATCTCTTTTACCATTTTCTGACCTTTCTGCAAATTTATCTGACTTCCAAATCGGTTTAGCACCTCGCTAAGCCCTGAAATCTCTTTATCTGACTTCCAAATCGGTTTAGCACCTCGCTAAGCCCTGAAATCTCAATTTTACACCAAAAATTTAAATGGTGATAACATGGGCTCCAACCAGGGATGCTATCCTCCCAGCAAGGTAGAAAATAACTTGTAGACCATGTGCCTGGTCCATTGGGCTGCTTCCAAAACATGTGTGTACCCTGCTCCGACCTGTCACCAGTGTCCGCTGAAAACCAAAGTCTGCACACTGCTCTCAACTGGAGACTGAACACTGAATACATCGCTAAATTCTGACTGTACATATTACTAAAAATCTAAACTGAAAAATTCTTGACCAACAAGCTTATTCCCACCTACCTACCCTAATTGCTAAAATGAACTACCAATTAAGTGAAATCATAATGCCAATGCAACCATGGAAGAATTTTATCCATTGGTTGTTTTCTTTGCACATGCTTGCTCCAAAGTTTGTTTACTGATAATCCATTCAAGAATTTACCTATAAATTCAAATCCCAAAAAATTAAAAACATTGGGACTATTTACTGCCTCCAACAAAACTGCAAATGGATCCTCTAAAACATGCACAAACCAACAATCACGTTTCACCCCTTCCACTGCATTCTTTTTTTAATGTAATTTAACCTGTTGATTGCCACCAAGAGGATGTAAAATATGTTGAGACTGCTAGAAATAAAAATATTTTGAATCATAAGATAGTGTTGACTGAAATGAGCCCCCTAGTGGAAAGCAATCCATATTTTACACTAACTTTGATTGACCATCGTATTTATTTCTAAGTTTACAACTCATCATAAGCTACAAATTCTGATTGTTGAAACACTCCATACATCATTCCACAAGGTCATGAAATACATGAGAAAACATTTCTTCTTGATGAATAAAAATAGAAATACAAGCCTCCTTCATAAGTGTTTGTTGTTCTTTCTCTACTACTTCAGTTCTGAGAACATTTTCAAATGAAATGGAAGCGATAGGTTTGTCTACAAAAACATTCATACATCCTTGAACATCTTTAATTCGGACAACTATATTATGTGCATCAAGGCCATCCTCTTGTTCATCAAACAATTCTGATTTGGTTTTATTAACCTTCAAGAAATTTGCTTGAGGACTGTTATTTTGACTTTTAAATGAATGGAGGGAAATAAGTACCTACTGATAATCTTGTTGTAATTTTGAAAAGCTAACAGCATGAACCATTTCACCATCTAGAGTTCCCATAGATGCATTTTCAAAACCATGATCTTCAAAGGAATCAAATAAAACCGCCGCCTCTTTATTATCTTTCTGTATTTCTGATTGAATAGTGTCATACATTGTTTCATTGCTTTCCTGAAACTCTATTTCTTTTGTTGAGTCATTGCTTGAAGTCTCCATAGATGCAGTTTTAGAACCTTCATCCCTATCTAAACCACTTAGAATTTGAACAACCACGTCATTCATAGGGGAAGAAAAACAAATTTCAAGAACTTTGTTTTGCTGGAAATTTTGTTGAATATCTTCATCAAGTTTAGGAGAAGGAAAATGACTTTTAACAACAATTTCTTGATCAACTTCCTCTGTTATCTCATGATTTACTTTCAACAATTCAAAAGAAGAAAAACATAATGGAAGATAGTTTTCATTTGCAAGTCCATTGCTTTCTTCATATTCAACACCATGCTTGGAGGATTTCTGATTTGAAACATTACAAACATTTTTCTTTAGCAATTTGAAAGAATCAAAACACAATGGCAAGGTTCTTTCACCCGATTCAAAACTTTCTTCATTTTTTTCAATGTTTTCATATGCATATTTTTCAATTTCTTTGGATTGTTGAACACAATCATTTTTAGATTCATCCTCAACCAATGGATGCAATTTTGAACTGACAAAACCTTCTATATGAAAAGTAACAGGGTCATCAAACATATCAGAAGATTGTTGCAATTTCTTGTTAATTTGTTCTACTGAATTAGTGTGATTTGGGATCAGCACACATTCATTTTCTTCAGCGATGATCTTAGAATTTTCTTTCAACAATTTAAATGAAGAAAATCATAAAGGTAAAGAATTTCATTTAGCCGATTCAGTACTTTATTCTTTGTAACTGTGATATGTAGGTTGATTGCTCTCATTATACTACTAAAAAGGAACATTTTATTATAGAGAACATGTAGTTGGTTGTTTAAGGAGTTCAACATCGTTTTCATCATCATATTCATCATATATAGGCAAATCAACAACATCTGCAATATTATCTAACAAGGAAAAGCTTGGAGCATCAACCTTCTCTTCAATAAGTTGATTTGCAAATTCATCTTCTTTACTGTCTACAAATGAATACATAAAACAATCAACCCCATGCTTATCATGGGATGAATCTGAAGCTAAATTAATGATTTCCCTTCCAATAAGAGGAATATATTCTTATGAAAAATTATTATCATTTAAAACTCCAAGAGGGCATATGATATTATTAACTCTCTGCTCAAGATTTAAATCAATTGTTTTATGTTCATATTCACTGTCGTGTTCTTTAGCATCCAACTCCTCATTTCGAATCTTTTTACATGCTTGGATATTGTGTTGAATCTCTTGAGCATCATTAAACATTTGTTGTAATGACTTAGGTCTTCTTTCCATCAGGAGGAAAGATAAATCTGGATGAAGAGTTGTTGCATAATGGAGCATGGTGGTAGCTTTAGTGGGTTGAATTTCTTTGGGAAAATTGTAATAAATAGTGGAAAAACTTATGTTGAATGTAGAAATAGTTTCATTTCTCTGCCTTTTTAAGGCATAAAACTATGTAAATTGTAGATCCAAAGATTTCTTCTTTACCAAAACTAAAAAAAAACATTATTCAAGTCCTCCCATGAGATAATTATCTCTGGCTGCAAATGTTTAAACTAGTATTTGGTATCGGTTGAATTTCTTTGGGAAAATTGTAATAAATAGTGGAAAAACTTATGTTGAATGTAGAAATAGTTTCATTTCTCTGCCTTTTTAAGGCATAAAACTATGTAAATTGTAGATCCAAAGATTTCTTCTTTACCAAAACTAAAAAAAAACATTATTCAAGTCCTCCCATGAGATAATTATCTCTGGCTGCAAATGTTTAAACTAGTATTTGGTATCCCCTTTCAAGGATTGACAGAAGGCCCTCATACAAACATCATCATGATCAATCTCAAAAAAATGTTCAAAACCTTGGATGTGTTTTCCAGTTGTGATAGCATTAGGTTCTCCATCAAACATAGATAAGTACTTATAGTGCTTTGGAGGAAAATCATGAAGGATGTGAGGTAATTTTAAAGGACTGTATCTATGTTGAATCTTGGAGGGTGTTGGATCAAGTACAAGAGGTGAGACATCAGCCTTGGTTCCATGAGGCTCATCAACTTGGATATGGTCATCACATGGCTCAGATGGAAGATTTTGATCAAAATCAATGATACGGTGAGGATATATATCTACAACTTTAAGAGGAGGATATATTATTTCAAGATTATCATGATCATCATTTGAATGCAGTAGGTAAAGAAAAATTTGTTTAACATGTTCAGGAAAGAACAAAAGGTAATTAATAACAAAAAATATTATGTCTTGGAAAAAACTCAAATTTAGGAAAAAAAATTCTCCGATGATGTTCTTTCGTACCTCTGTCAAGGGATATCATCTTCCAGTAGAGTCTCTGAATCACATTTGAAGCTTGAGTGGAGTCATCAATAAAATCTTCAGGCTACTAAGTCTTTGGACAGTGGAGTCGCCATGAAAATTTTGAACTATAGATTCTTGAAAAGGGAGTCGTCGGGTGAGTGATGTACAACCTTTTTGTGTCTGAATACTTTTCACCATCAACACTCAGATATGAACTTTGTCGTTTCTCCTAGGGAATACTTCACCTTCATTCCCCGACAACAGCACTAGAATGTTATCACTCTATAAATTTGTTCAACTGATAAAAAAATGATAGAGGTAATTGTTTCAACCAACTTTAGGTTGGATTCTGACCCTTCCAACCAGAGAGGGCTCTCTCAGACATGTAAATACTGAAAATACTCAAAAACGATTTGGCAATGGACACACAGAGGTCATATTCTGCAATAGGATAGTTTTTTTAAAAAATGGTTGATGGGACAAACAAGAGAACAAGGCCATTGGGCAATGGGGTTGTTGAAACAAATTTTAAATTTTTTATCCCTAAGACCCAAACTTTCCTTTTTCGGGTTTCGACTTTTCATAAAGCATAAGCTTCGTTATCATTCCTAAGCGCCCAGTACCGATTTCCCGAAAAAAATTATTCTTTAAATAATAAAAGGTAAAAAACCTAAAATTTTATAAGAATCCCGACGCATTTTCTATAAAGTTATTTTAATCATGATAAGTTTTAAACCTAATGGAGTTAATATTAACTTTGAAAAGTTTTCGGGATTCGGGGTTTGCTAAGAACATATGTTTCAATACATATTGAATCACGAAATCTAGATCCCCGGTTTCCTGTAAGAATGCGAGTTAGTTCAAATCCTGATTAATTAATTCACTAACACAAAAAGTTAAGGCTTAAGATAATCATATCATGATTTCGAGATTTGGGGTTTAGCGATAACATATCTCTTGTCAACACGATCCCCGAAATCCCAAAATGCGAAATCCCGACCCATAATTTGTGTTAAACTGAATTAATCATGTTTTTTCCTTAATCTTGATTAATTAAGTCCTAAGTTAATCATATCGCGATTTCGGGATTCAGGGTTCAGCGATAACATGTCTCTTGTCAACACGATCCCCGAAATACCGAAACATGAAATCCTGACCCACAATTTGTGTTAAACTGAATTAATCATGTTTTGTCATTAATCCTGATTAATTAAGTCCTAAGTTAATCATATCGCGATTTCGAAAATAGGGATTCATCGATGACATACTTCCTGTCAACACGACCCTCGAAATCCTGAAACGCTTAATACCGATCAATTATTTTGCTAAAATGAATTTAAGTCTTAATTAATCTTGTCGTGATTTCGTGATTTCGAAAATTGGGATTCATCGATGACATACCTCTTGTCAACTCGATCCACGAAATCCCGAAACACGAAATCTTGATTCTTAATCCATGATTAGTCTAAATTAACTCTGTTTTGAAAGTATGATTAATGATAATCAATCTTTTTAGATTTTGTTCACGTTTCGGTTTACGATTGAATGAAGTGTTCCGATTTTTGAATTCTAAAGCTCCAAAATGTGGCCACTTAAATAAAGAATAATTGGTGATATGTGACACTAATGCATATCTTAGTAAACATCTACTTCATTAAATGTCTTGAATTCTTGTCAGTTGCGTCAGTCCTTTCATCGTAAAATGAATTAAAAGAGAGTTTGAAGGTCTGTGTTTCCCAACATTGTCTGTTTCATACTATCAAGCGCAAGACTCATTCATCCAAGCTCATACACTCCTTTTCTGTGAAAGGTTTTCCATCTAACTTAAATTCATGGCACCAAAAAAGGCACCGAAGAAGAGTGAATATGAACAGGAAGGAGATATCATTTCTGACACTACGCCACACGCTATCAATTCCATTAAATCTTGGACACAAATATATGAATTCCTAGAATACGAATTCAAGAATTCTCATACTGATTTCGATAATCACTTTCAGGATATAGCAGAATCAGAGCTTCATAAGATCGTAGCGCACCCTCGACTTATGGTGTCAAACAATATGATCAGTTGGGCCCTGGAAAAGGTTGATATTCTGATGAGGAGCATCTTAAATGATCAAGGGGTCATTGTCAGCTCGTTCAGGCTAGAACATATACAAGTAATGTATAATCTCTCACCAAATCCTAAGTACACTTTTAATGCCAAGTTTTTAGCTGAATGTCAAAGGAAAGAGTGTACTAAGGCAAACCGAACTTATCCTGATTTAATTAGAGATTGGTGGAGATGTATGATCCAGGTGCATATTGGTGGCCACTTGCCTATTCCACTTGGACCCCCACCATTGCTTCTTTTAGTTTTTCATTTTCCACACAGTTTACTATTTTTAGCAGTTTTTCGGGTCCTGAACTT
>CBVK0100240600.1:0-13452 GCA_900067695.1 Picea abies | reverse complement strand
GTAAGTATATATATATATATATATATTGCAGGACTACTAAAAGGGGAAGGTGTTGAAAAAGAGACCATGATGGCTGAAGAAAGGTGGTGGAAGGCATCTGGAATGGTGGCGTTAACTTCCACAAAATTGATATTATATTTGGTCTTCACTGACCTAGAGAACCAAGAGCGGCTCGTTGGCCCGAAATAAATTACTCATAGGTTGGTAGGTAGATGGATCCTCATGAGTAATGAGGGATGGGGGTAAACTGCCCATCCGTAGAGTCCTCAGACTTGATCACCGCAAGGGAGATATTGCCACATGCAACCTCATCGGAAGGGAAAAAGGAAGGAAGAGTGTGCGATCACGGGCAGACGTGACGGAAAGAGGAGAAGGGGAACGAAAAAGAACTCTGGAGATATGCAGAGTGAGTGATAGCAGAGAAGAAGGAGAGTAACCTTCATTCTCGGTCACTGGCGAGCAAAGACTCAGTCTTCCAGCATCGTGGTCTCATCTCGGGGGTGGATAGTGGTAAATCCTTTCAGAATCGTTGAGCCTAGGGTTGGGTGGAAACAAGCACCCCTCTCAGCAGTTGCAATCACACCTGGTGTTATTTCTGATAAGTTTTTTTATATCTCTCATCCTGAAATGTATATTCTGACATGTATGTTCATAGTCTGTGCAATTCTAAATGGTTTTAGTATAAGATTGCCTGTGTGGTGTTTTGACCAGAAATGGTGGTTGCATGCTTATAATGAAAAGACCACGTATGGTTTATGTTTATAAATAACTATATATATGTATATCAAACCAATTCAGAATTCAATTTTTTCCTCAGGAAAATCTATGCCCTTATTCGTCTCTAGGAATACTCAGAATAGATCTCCCCACAGAGATACCCTCCCTGGAAAGCTTACCAAGAACCTGAAAGAGGATTTGATGGCGCAAGTCTTAGTAATCCTGCATGAGGAAGAATGGGCCTCTTAAAATCCCGATATTTCAGCATTTCAGCACCCGGGATATCCAAGCGTGAGTCCTCTTGTACTCGCAATTCCCAAAACCCCGATTCGCGAAATCCTGAAATGGCAGCGTAGGGATAAGTATCGATTGACGAAGGAGATCCTATCAGAAGATCTGAGGTCATTCGTGACCATTATATTGGAGGAAGAAACGAGGGCGTTAATGCCTCAATCCCTTTCCTTTTATATTTGTAAATAGCGAAGAAATCAGGACCGTAAATCCCTAGGGTCTGTGGAAGTATCTGGACCGTTCATTGATAGGGACATGCGACCGCGTGTAAGCGCTTCGACATTTCGGTACCTGGGATATCTAAATGTGAGTTCCTTTGTACTCGCAAGTCCTGAATCCCCAGTCTGCAAAATTCCGATGGGAGAAACCCTAAAATAGATGCGCAGGTTTAAGAGTAGGTATTTCAGAGTTTTGGCTCCCGAAAGGTCTAGGTGAGAGATCTCTTGTCTGCGTACATCATGAAACTCCAATTCACGAAACCCAAAATTTGGTCAAGGTTATGATGAAAGGGTGTATTGGCTTTTCGACACTCGGGTAGTCAAGGAGTGTGGGTCTTCAACTTCTGGTATCACAAAGTCCTGATATGTGAAATTTTGACTTGCGAAATCCAGTTATGGCATAGTATGACTTGGGTCAGCGCTTTCGGTATTTCGGTATCCGAAAGACCCAAGGATAAGATCCTCATTTCATCGCACATTGCAAAATCTAGAAGTATGAAACCCCGAAATGGTCTAGCGTGGGTAAGCCTTGGTGTTTCGGTGTTTCGGCAACTGGGAAACCCAAGTGTCAGTCTTCGTATACATGTTAGTTCCAAAATATCGATGGGTGAGGTCCCGAAAGAACAATACACGGATAGGTTACGAGACTTCGGCATTTCGAAAATCAGAATACTCAAGGGCGTATTCCCTTGTATCTGCATCTCCCAAAATCCCGACTTGTGAAGTCCCGAAATGACTTAGCACGGACGGTATTTGGTGTGTCGATGTTTTGGCACCTGGGATACTTGACGATAAGTTTTCTTATGCTCGCTAGTCCCTAAAACCCGGTCTTCAATTTCCTGAAATGGACTGAGCGACATATATATACAATTATGCGTATGTTAAGGATGTCGGAGTTTCGACTCCTGGGAAACCTAAGTGCGAGACTTCCTGTCATCGCATATCTTGAAATCTCGATGGTGGAAACCCTGAAACAAGGGAGTATGTTTGGAGTTAGTATTTTGGAGTTCGGCTCCCAGAAGACCCCGATGTGAGACCTCCTTTCATCACATCCCTCGAACTCCCGAATTGCAAAACCCCGAAATGAACCAGGGAATACCTGCATCACGATTTCCCTGTATAGCGAAATTCGATGAGTACCCTCTGCTAAGGCCTGTGGCCATAACCGCCGATCATATGAGTGCGGATAAGGGATGGCAGGTTCTATATCAAGTCCCATAGGGACTCGGGGAGTTCTATTCCTCGAAGAAAAGAAGAAAAGGGTCGAAATTTTTTAAATCCCATAGTGGGTGTGTCACATTGTTGTTCATTGTGTTTATTCCACTCAAAAAAGTGTTTGGCAATGTGTATTTATGCTCATAATATTTTATGAATGAGTTTATGCATTTCAGAGTTCATAGATGAAAATTATCTCTAGGTTGCTAAGTGTATGAAAAAATCTAGAGCATGTTGATTTTGTCATTAAATTTCTACATGGTATTAGAGCTTGGGCTTTAAGTGACAGTGAGCAGTGAGATTTTTGGGAAATATTTAAAGTGGGGAAACTTGATTTTTTTTTTCCATTGAAAATTCGACAGGGAGATGGCTGTTTGCATTAGGTATGAGGACCGGTTGGATGGGATTTCCAACTATTTATAATGGAAAGTCAGGATGTTGGTTATTCGTAGAGAGAACAAAATTTGGAAATTTGTCAGCACCATAGTTGTTGTTCCATCAGTAGACCCTAGAGATTTGGATTTACATGAGGTAAATGAGGCCAAAAATCAAAGGCTTATTCTGGATGGGGTGTAGGACCACCTTATCCCTCACTTGGCTAAGAAGAATACAACCAAAGAGATATGGGATGCACTTAAAAACTTTTACGAGGTGAAGAATGAAAACCAGAACATGGCCTTGAAGGATAAGGTGCATGATACTAAGATGGGTAAATGTGAGAGTGTGGCTTCTTATCTTACCTAGGTAGCTCAAGTGAAATATGAGTTGGTTGCAGTTGGGTAGGTCATATCAGATTCGTAGTTGGTGAGGATAGCCTTGAAAGGTTTCACCAAGGAATGAGAAGTCTTCATGAAGTGTGTGGTGGGTCATGAGAATATTCTATATTGGAGTAGACTGTGGGATGATTTCACTAAGGAGGAGATTCAGGAAGGATATCAAAGTAGTGGAAAGAAGAAAAATGGAGTTGATGAAGATTTTTCTCTTGCTACAAAGGAAAAGGGGAAGAAGAAAGGAAATTATGGGAGGGACTTGAGTAAAGTCAGATGTTACTGTTGTAACCAGTTGGGGTACCTTGCTTCTCAGTGTCCTAAGAGGAAGAATAAGAAGAAGGAACATGAGCATCCTGATATAGCTACTACAACAACCACAAAGTATTTTTCTTCCAAGTTTGATAAGGAATTTTCTTTGGTTACTCTAGTATGCAGTGTCGGTAGTGGAGGATTTGTGAGTGATAACAAATGGATTGTTGACAGTGGAGCCTCTTGTCACATGAGGGGAATTTGGCGAGTATTCATTATTATCATAGAGATGGGTCCTGACTGGCTGGTGGAGAGTGAAGGAGGTATTGCACGAGCTGTACATGGAGTTGGAAGGGTTAGATTTTGACTCGAGTATGGAGGATTCTTGGAGGTTGATGGAATTATCTTTGTTCCAGGGTTGATGGTTAACTTTATCTCAGTCTCAACGTTGGAGGATGTTGGATATTGTACATTTTTCAAGAGGGGACATGTATTTATCTACACGGAAGGAGTGGACTTGGTGGAACCTCAAATGATTGGTGATCAGGTAGATAGGTTGTACATTTTGCGAGGACAACCTTCAGGTTATGACTCAACGTTAGATGAGGAACAAGAGGCTCATGAGACTGCTGTGGGACCAATGATTTAGTCTTGCATTTCGAGAGAAGGGAGGGAGTCTCTTCTAAGAACCAACAGGAGGCTCAGCTGGTGTGATTGAACCGATGCTCATGGTGCAATGGATTCTCCTAGGAGTTCAAGATTCACGGTAGTTGTCAACAAAAGATATTCTAGTTCGAGTTTTGTGCAGGTGTTGGGGTTGTCTCCAGGTTCAGAGGGATCTCCTACTGTGAATAGTGTGATGGGACCAGATGATGGTGATGGCAACGAGTACATCCCTTGCTAATATGGAGTGTTATCTTTTATATCTCGAGAGGTACTCCACATGTTTGTCTTATATGCGGAAATACCCTTATATTTGCACTACTAGACACTTGACTTTGTAATGGGTTTTCATAAAGTTGTAATAAAGTGGTTATTTTATGTAAGTGAATTTTTAATAAAGTGTACCTTATAATATTAAAGTGACTTTATTTCATAAATTGTTGTTATGTTATAAAGTGAAATTGTACTTTAATATTTTAAGTGATTTATTTTGGAGGGAATGAATCATGTCCCTTGATCATGTAAAGGAAATATTAGATCTTGGCCTTTGGATTTAGGAATGGGGAAGTTGAATTGTCATTTTCAAATTATAAGAGAATGCATTGGGTAGTGTGCAAGACTCAGCAATGAGAAGAGGAGATTGAGATATTTCTCAGAGAACTTGAGAGAGGAAAGTGAGCAACAAATATTTGGCATGGATTGCAAGGGATATTGGGAACATTTACCAAGCGAGTAATTTATGTTTAGAAGAGGCTAAGATTTATTGTTGAAGATAGGATGTACTGTACAAATCTGTACAGGTTGTACAACAAGAAGTTTGGGCACAAAAATCGAGGCAAGTGTGGGCATGATTTTCAAGGCAACCATTGGTGAATTTTTTTTGGAGGTCGAACGTACAAGAATGAAGGTAAAACAACCAATTGTGGGCACACATTTTGAGGTGTTTATTTCAGCAAGGTTGTACAGCTGTACAGATTCAAAATGTTTATCTAGGAAGAGATTTGTGGTACTGTTGGGTGTTGTAAGTGATTCTCTTCCCTGCTAAATGTAATTTTGTTGCTAATAAAATCTCTCTCTCTCTCTCTCTCTCTCTCTCTCTCTCTAGGTTTTCCCACATTAGGGTTTTTCGTGGTTGGTTGCCTAAATTTTTTACTATTACATGGATGTGTGATTATTGTTCATTGTGTTTATTCCGCTGCAAAATTTCTTGGCAGCGTGCATTTATGCTCATAATATTTTTTGAATATTAATTTATACATTTCAGAGTTCATAAATGACAATCGTCTCTAGGTTTCTATGTGTATGACAAAATATAGTGCATGTTGATTTTGTCATTAAATTTCTTTTTCTAAACATTATGCAGAACCAAAAAATAATAATAATAATGATTGTTGTATAGAAAAGAATATATACCATTATATTTCAAACATTTTAAATTCAATGGTATATATATGATCCTATACAACATTTATTACTTCCTTACTAGTGAATATTGATTGATATTACTGTGATACCCTTGGCTTAAGAAAGGAGAAATAGACATAATTCACAATCTCTCAAATGCTATTGTATAAGGTAGTTTCTGAAATGTCATTCGATGATGAGGTGGAGACGTTGGGATCTTCAACTATTATTGTATATTATGTCATGAAATTCTAAACCTATGTGCAACTAAAATAGTCACCTAATCCAACCTCATGGGTTGTGGTGGAAGTGTTGGATATTGTGCACTTGGGATGTTAAATCAAGTTAGAATTTTTGTTGTACTTTCCAAGCCATCTCTAACTTTATTGTATATTGAGGTCATTGGATGGTGCAACTTCAAAGTCAATGGTTGAGTTTCAGGATAAGCCCTCTCATGACTCGAATCTACAATACCATGAACAAGGGGGTCTCATGGACGAATTTGGTGTATGGATTGATCGTGACCTTAAAATTAGATTATTAGATACATCCTGAGTGGGTCCTAATGGTTAAGAACATGTGCTTCCTCCTAAGAGGTTACAAGTTCAAATATAGAGGGGGGTAGGGTATGTATACCTCAATAGAATTTAGTAGTCAAATAGCAGGGACAGAGGGGGTCCCTTGTCCCACAAACAAGGGATCTCATACACCAATTTTCTATCTGTCTTGGTTGTGACCTTAAAATTAAATTATTATTATTATTTGTATATTGAAAAGGAAATAAAACCCTGAGAACATTCTAGGTAAGCATATTATGGCTATCTAGCATCCATGAAACCCTTTGACACCATTGGCATGTAGGGAGGCTAAAAAACGTGCTAAAAATAGGGTGTGTAGATGACATGCAAGGTAAAATGTTTTCCTAAGAAAAATCAAAATGAGATCTAGCAGGGTATGTGTTGACCCCTTTCTCGCAGAGGTGGTGTCCTATCCATAGTCTAAATGTTCTAAGTTTTGGCTCTCTTTTGGGATTATTTTTCGTTTAATATTCCGGTGAAAAATATCAAAAGGTGGAATGTTTAGACAACACCATTGTCCTACAATAAGAGAGAGAGTGATATGCAATTAAATAGATCTTTCATTATTTGCAATAAAATGTAGATTAAAAATAAATTTAGTTAAAGAGATATCTATGATTTGTATTAATTTATTTTGTATTTATAAATAATAATAATAATAATAATAATAATAATAATAATAATAATGATAATATTAATAATAATCAAAGAGATATTTATAATTTATGTTTGATATTTATTTTATATTTATAAATAAGGCTTTATTGTATGAAGATGTATTTAAGATGTGGCATAAAAAATAAATATATCAATATCAACCATAAAAAAATATTTCAATGTCTATCTTAAAATATTTTTATATTAACTTTATATATATATATATATATTAGAAAATTTCTCATTCTATGAATAGGTGTTTTCTACATGAGGGAAATGGGTAAGTCATTCATTTGTTAACATGGTTTGACACATGAGATTAAAAAAAAAAAATTAGTAATAAAAAAAATATTTTAATGTTTGTTGAGTATGAGGAAGATGTAAAAAATAATTGTTCTACCCATGGTGGATGTTTGTGTGTGTGTGTTTGTATCAACATAGATCCATATTAACTCCAGATCTATCATGGGTGGAGAAGGATCAAGTTCCTCAAGGTGAAAACATTTGTTTTAAATTAGAAAAAAATGAGAAAATATTTACACCTCAAGGGATTTGATCCCTTGAGGTGCATGATAGATGATACAGGAGACTTGTAATTCCTTTACTTGTAACTTCTACTTGAAATATTTTTTAAATTGAAAAAAATTGAGGAAAGATTTGCACCTTAGGATTTTGTATCCCTCTTCATCCATGATAGATCCAGAGTTAGATCCATAATTAAGATGGATATATGTTGGTAAATAAGAAATTTGATCAAAGTTGATTGGATTTTCAAAATTTATATAAAAGAAGTTAACAACTCTTTTTAAAGAAAAAAATTGCAATTTATATTTCATTATAACAAGAAGTTACATTTTTTAGGTGGTCAAAGCACAATACTAACAAAGGGTATGTTTGTACCAATAACAATACAGGTGCAATTGCAAGTGTAAAATTAAACAATTAATGTACATGCTATTTATGGTCCTTTAAAAAATAATATTCTAGCCTTCTCTTTTTCTCCTTCTTCTTTTAACCTCTTGCCACGTTGTGAAGAAAACACAAAAAACTCCATTATAGTAAGTGTAAGTTAAAAGGAACCCTCGGATGGGGTGACATGCGGACAGGACAGGACACGAGGAATAGACCTGGGTGGCGCCATAAATGACAACCACTAGCCACCTCTCACTCGACATTTATGAAGAGCTCACACCCAGGCAACCATTACTCTGTGACGAGGCATTTCACTCACACGAGGAGGACAATTGCCCAGTTCACTAACACCACAGTCTTAATGGCCACAACACTCATATCCATCCTTATCAACAGGCTCGAAGGATTTGTAATGCATTTGCAGGTTATAAAGCCGAGGGCTGAACTTGTAAAGAACAGGTGTTGTGACACCCTCCCAATCGACATTTTTCCAACAGCTACACTTCTAAGCATGCCAAGAGAAAGGAGGCGACCTCGCAGAGGTACAGCCTGGTATGCGGCAGACTCATGGAGAAAAAGATAGAAGAAATTTGAAAGAGCAATGGCTCTAGCTAGTAGAAGGAGATCCAAGGAATCCAGAAGAACCAGATCACCTCCCATGGTGTACATCGAGGAGATCACTCTGGATGATTCAACACAGGATTATCATGAACATCTCCTCTTCATGGTCCTGGACAATTGGAACCCCCCCGCTTGTTTTGGAAAGGATGCCATTACCCCGGCTCCAAGAACAAAACACAGGCCAAGGGACACGCCAGATGAGGATTTTACCCTCTACTTCGTGGAGGAAGAAATTTCGGAGGGCATAGAAGGAGCCATTGGCAATCCTCCTCAGGAAATGGCGCAGAAGGACAGACAGGGAGAGCACCACGGGGTGGAAGCTCCTCTCTTCTACACCGCGCAAAATACACAGGACCAGCCATCGCTTCTTCACTCGGAGCACTTGGAGTTAATCTTCAACATACGAAGCATGGTGGATGACCAGATTTTCAGAGCTATCTGCATCAACTAGCGCCTGGATATGATCTATGTGGCCCACTCCAGAACCACTTCGAGACATCAATGTGCCACCTATGCACAGGTCTATGCAATTCCAGCAAGGAGCAACAAGTATGAAGACAACAACGAGGACACTGGCTGAAAGGTTTTCCTATATGCTCCCAGTTAGAAATTTTCATTTGTGGTTAGTCTATAGTAATGATAGCAGTAGTATAGTGAAGTACAGACACATTCTGAATATGGCCATGCATCCTGGTTTCCCTTAGGCAAGATGGCAGCCTGAAATTTTTTGTATAACAAGTGGCATGCGTAGTTTTTTCTATATGACATGTGGCATGAAGTGGCCACCTGTCTCGGTTTCCTTTCCAGGTGGGACAACTGGCATCTATGTTTTTTTTGCAAAGGAAATATAACATGCTCTATTTTTTACTCAAAAAAAAAAATGTAAGTTAAAAGGAAAGAGAGCAATATTTATAAAGGGAACCATTTCCTTATGTGAATGTAAGGTATCACTATTATGAGGTCTCTTATTTTTATCTAGAGAGGATTCATGTATACTGACCTCCCTTCAGGAGAAAATCTCGAAATTCATCTCTTCTACTCTATGCCCAATGAAGGAATGGATTCCTCAATCGGAAGGTGCATTTTTTTAGTTACCTCATTATGATTATTGTCAATATCTAGAAAATTTCAATGTTTTTCTTTTGATTTAGCCCCATTTTTCATGGGAGGATTACTCAAGAATGGGGACAAGTAGCTTGTAGATGTCCTAGAAGTTGACCTATCCACTATCAGAATGTTGTGTTCTCATCATCCAAGTTGAATTTATTTACAATTTCCCCATTTCATAATCCTTTTGTCGAGAAGACCCTTACTAAGATCTATCTTGACATAGATGAAATCATATATGTATTGTCACACTATAAGTCTCTCTAGATCTAATTTTATGTAAGTGCCTAAAGAATTACCAATATCCTCGAAAAGTGTTAAATACCATAATGTAAAGGAAAATTGGGAAGAAAAACCAAGAAGAGTGTTGAACTAATTGACATAGACTTAGGATCAAATTCTATGAACCAAGGAGTTAGACAAAGCCGCACACTTCCCTAAAACCAAGCACCCTCCTCAAACACTTTTCAATAAACAACGTGATCATATAATTGAAGAATAAAAAAACATTTGAGCAAAGAGATATATCACAAGTCTTTGTCCAAGTCTAGTGAATCCACTAAGATAAAGGTGTTGTACAAGTGGAAAATAACTATAGTTTTTATAGTTTTTTCAAATACTAAATTCAAATGGGTAACCTCAGCTACTCTTGTAATCTTCATTATCAACACCTCATCAACATGCTCCACTATATAGGCACTAGGAATAGTAGAAGACTTCGGAGCATATAAAATGATAGAATTGTTTTTCACTACATCCCTAAAATATATAGGTTTGGAGATTGAAGGCACCCAGAAACTAACCATTCCTCCACTCAATCTCAAAAAAAAATTTAGGGTTTAATATTTACTTATGCAACAAATAATTTTGATCCTCAAATTGTTTTTCCTCATAGAATAGATATAGGCCACATGTATTCCTTGTGAAAACTCCCATTTTTTCTTTACAACGACATAGATTCTTTAAAATGCACCCACAAATTTAAGATTTTCCAAACACCTAGCCATAATCTAAAATCAAATCTTAAAATAAAAAGGAGATAATAATTACATAAAATAATAAGAAAAATAAAATGCACCCAGATTTTCCATAAAAACACCTAGCCATAATCTAAAATCAAACCTTAAAATAAAAAGAAGATAATAATTACATAAAATAATAAGAAAAATAAAAATGTTTAGACACACTTATACAATAACTTTAATTATCTGAACACTAACTAAGCTCACCTTATTTTTGTATGCCCTCATCTTAAGAGGGCTCTCACATACTTACATCTCTAAATTGTTCATGTATATACCTCTAAACATATGCTCACCTTATTTTTGTGCGCCCTCATCTTATGAGAACTCTCTCATACTTACATATCTGAATTCTTCATGTATAGACGTATAAGCATATTATAGGTGACCTTATTGCTTCCATGCCTTTACCACATATGGGTGTTAGAAGAAAAATAAAACATAGTTTCCTTCAACAATGTCACCATCCCTATTCAACTTTTTGGGTATTTGGGTGAAAATAATAGATAGTTGATTAAAAAAATTAAAATAGTTATCATTGGCTTGTTAGCTTAGTTGTATGGAAATAGATAAAAATGAGGTAAAAAAATATTTATTAGAAGTGTGGAACTATTTCGTAGAAAACGAGTAGGAATTAAAAACAAGTAACTTAAAATTACATAGAATTGAAACAAAATTTGAAACTATATTACATGCTAGGAGAAAAGAGTAGAAATTAAAAAAATTATTAGAAGTATTTAGGCAAACATAGAGGAAACTAAAAGCAAAATTATAGTATATTAATTTAAATATAGTATATTAATTTAAATGTTTTATTTTTTGGTTTTTTCTCGTAATTATCATCGAAATTTAGATCTAGAATTCTTGGTGAAATTTTAATTTTTCGTTGCCTAAATTATTTTTTGAATGTATAGATGGATTTGATTCTTTGAAAATTCTTTGAAACACTCAGATTATATAGTTCCAACAACTCAAATCTACAATTTCAACAATTTATGATTGAATTTCAAGCAAATTTGGTAAAGAAAAAAAATTTAAAACGTTTATATTAAATCATAGTAGACCAACATTATTTTCACGTGAAACTAAATTTACAAAGTGATTAATGCATATCGATTCAAAGTAGAATATATTTATTTTAATAAACTTATAAACGAAGGTTACATGATTAATGTGATGAAAACGATGGACATGATTCACAAGATCAAGAATATTCTAATTAGTATGGACAAAATGGAGGGTTGATATTTTGTGCATTGGACTCATTAAGAGGTTTGCATAAGATAAAAAATATTTTTTATGTTTGAGTATCCTCTATGTTCTGAATTGGATCTCCACTTAAAATATTTTGTAATGTTGTAAATAAACATGTTTTGTTTTATTTCATTTTTATTTTGTCTTCTGACACAATTGGAAGGTGAAACGAACAATTGTGATGATTGGTCTTGCTGAATAAATTATTTTTATTGATGTCAAAGGTAGTTAAGTATTCCAAAATAAATGTGACTTTAATAAATAAAAAAGTGAAAATGGATTTAAAAAGATAAAAATAAAGTGGAGTTTAAAAGTGGAATAAACATGAAAGTGGATTAAAAAAGGTAAAAATTAAAAATAACATTATGTAAAAGAGGAGTAAACATGAAAGTGTATTAAAAAAGGTAAAAGTGAAAGTGGAGTAAAAGTGTACATGGTATTTTTACATGGATTTAAAACCCATGGCCAATGTAAAAGTAGAGTAAACATGAAAGTGGATTAAAAAAGGTAAAAGTGATAATGGAGTAAAAATGCACATGGTATTTGCACAAGGATTTAAAACCCATGCTGGTATTTTACCCATGGTATGTTAAAAATTGATTTAAAAATAAAAAATGGGAAAGTTAATCATTTGTTTAATAAAAGTCACATCTTTTCAAGTGAACATGAGTTTTCATGTAAAGCTTATGGTAAAGTATAAATGGAAAAGAAGATTATGAAAAAAAATGAGTGTGTGGGTGAAAATGTAATATTCTTATGCATATTGTTTTAGGAAGGATGCTTGAATATCATTCAAGGAGCGATGATTAAATATTAGCAAAAATTATATCTAGTGTTCTAGCAATTAGATCTGACATTCTAGGAAGAAAAATTTGTAAAGTGAGAAGATATGACAAAAGCATAAGGAGTGAGTGATGATCTGATTTGTGAAAGAAGAAGTAGAAAGTGCATCAAGCAGAAGAAGTAATAATCATATAGCATATTTCGTGAAAAAAGAAGAAACAAACAAACCAGTGAGGGAAATGTAAATGAATAAATTGTAAGTAGGTTGGTGCCTACATAAAGAATAATTGTGGGGATCGATGTCTCCAGTAGATGGGTGCCTACAAATAGTAGAGGCGATCGATGTCTCATGTAGGTCAGTTCCTACAAATAATAGAGGGGATTTGTGTCTCCCATAGGTTAGTGCCTACAAACAATAGGGGGTATCGATGTATCGTCTAGGTCGATTCCTACAAACAACAGAAATGATTAGTGTCTAGTGTAGGTCAGTTCTTATAAACATAAGAGGAGATTGGTGTCTCCAGTAGGTTGTTGCCTACAAATAACATAGAGGATCAGTGTCTCCTATAGGTTGGTGCCTACAAACAACAACAGGGATTCATGTCTCTAGTAGGTTGGTCCCTACAAATATATAAAGGATCTTTTTGTGGTTTTCTCACAAAAAGGTTTCCACATTAAATATTTACGTGATTGCTTCACTATGATTTATGAATGTTAAAAAAATAAAAATATAACCTTATATTTATTCAACCCCCCTCTTAGTATAATTTTTTTTCTCTACAATTTATATTAGAACCATTTCCTTCATAAACAATCTAACCACTGGAAGGTATATCTTGGGAGCTTGCATGACCAGTCAAGAAGGTTTCTCTAAAAATAGGGCTCTGTTGTTTGACGAAAAACACTATGACTTATGAAGTATAAGGATGCAAACATATCTAATGGCCTAGGTTTTGATATTTGGAAATTAGTCATCACTGGTTATAAAATC
>CBVK0100240599.1:0-13452 GCA_900067695.1 Picea abies | reverse complement strand
GGAAATGAGGTTCATTATCCAAGAGATCCAATCCTTGTTGAAACCAAAATTTGATAGGAGAGCTTTCATGTATTACCAACTTAGTTTGTCAAAAGATTTTGAAAGGTCAAGTTTTAGAAGCATACCTGGAGTACGAGTGCTTTGGAGATTGTTATGAACTAAATTCTTAGCCAAATCGATCAGTAGTTAGAGTGAATGTCATCAAACCATATAGTTTTAAAGTTATGATGTGATTATCATGTATTAATTTCCTTAGAAACATAAGCATTTTAAAAAACTCAGGAGTTTGGTTAGAATTGCAGCAAAAGATTCAACATTGAAGGAGCATATTGAGGATTCTCAAGAAAAAAATAAGAAAATAGGAGCTTATCCAAGATTTAAAGGAGAATTGACCAACAACCTTAACAATCCTAGTCACCTTTCAGTGATTACCCATGTGAATAAAAAGTGAAAGAGTCCTCACTGCACAAGTTCATTGTGCATTTTCTGAATCTTTTTGTTGTATAGGGAGAACGATGCACAACTATGATAGGGCATGAGTCAACTCCAGATCCACATTTTCCGGCACAAATGGTAGTCAAATATATTGTTTCCATATTTTGAGGAAATCAACTCCAAATTGCATGCATAAGGTTAATTGAAGAACATGGTAACAAATGAATATGTGGAAATCAAAACTCAACACCTGGAATCACTAATCTTCGAGCAAATCAACTATTCAAGATACTTGGTAGTCTATTCAAAATCAAATACATCATCCTCAACATTCGATATCTTTTCAACCAATTATATATTTTTATTTATTTTTATTTCCTTGAAATTAGAAACAGATAGGAATGTATTTTTTTATATAAAATCACTCATTGGTAATAATGATGGGGTTTGACTGTGGAGAAAAAGGAATTTTCTTTTCTATGTACTTTATTTTTCTGATATTAATTAGAGTTTACCATAGATCACAAGTACATGGTCATTTATACATATATTCATGTGATGCTATGTTTTAGTCTGTGTTTTCCTATGTGTGATTGTGTCTCTTTCTTTGTTTTCATTCAAATGTATGTCTTCAAAGTATTTGAATAAGTTAAATTTTTTAGAATTCATGGTGTCATGCTTTGTTGCACATGTTCAAGTATTTCCACCATCTCCTTCTAAAGTTACTTTAGGATTCACCCTCTGCTAGGTGCCCTATTGTAATGGATTGTTTTCTCCATTTAGATACTTCCAACTACAACAATGATCCAAGTTTCTAAGACATGATATCTACCTTGTCTTTGTCAATATGTGATCATACAACCATCATCTATGTAGTTTGATTGATTTTCAATCAATTAGACTGCATTTCCCAATGTGCTTTTCTCCTAAATCTTACCTAATATATTAAAACCCCATCCTCATTTCGAGATCTATCCTTCGGACGAAATACCAAATCAATAGTTTTAGTGAATGATTTGAAGAGAGAGAGCCCCCTCTGGGTTGGAAGGGTTAGCTTCTAGCCTCAAGTTCGTTTGTGGTTACCTCTGTGACTTCTGTCCCGCAACCAAGGGAAAATATGTAGTGATAACACAAGGAGTAAGAGGGTTTACACCCTTGTAGCAAGACATTTATAGGGTTTATCTTCTCTAGGGAGTAAGACAATTTACATCCCGAGAAGATTATTAAACCCTAGTCAAACTTGGATCTCTAAGATAGATGATTTGGACATTTCATGTCTTCTTTGGATTTATCATAGTTTAATTATCAAAGAAGAATTTTATTTCTCTTTGTTTCCTAGGCTGTTGTCTTCGCAAGATACTCCATTAACCCAATAGATAAGGTACTAATTGCATTGGATATTGAATATTGTTGCATTGGTAAACATGAAATTTAAGAGATTGAGTTGTTCAAGGTTGGATTTAAATTGTATACGTTATTGGCACTCTTTCCCTCCAAGGGAGTCTTGATTGGCTAAGTGATTATGTTGTTGTAATAAAAATTAATCTACAACCATTAGGGTTGCATCAAAATTACTCTCGCATACTCTTTTTCCACTTTTCTACCACTGAAAATTACTTGTAAGCTATGATAATTGTTCTATTGATGATAAGCTATTGATTAGGTGGTTTACTTGCTAGTTTTAGTGGTTAGAATTTGCTGTTGTAGCAATTTTTTTCTACACCCATTGGGATGTCATAAATACTTGTTGATAACACTCACTAAAAACCCTCAATTGTCATCAAAGTCTTGGTTTAAACATTGGAACATTCTGTACTATTTGAAAGCTTTATTTTTCAATATAATACACTTGGTTTTGTGGCGCAAACCCCCTTTCCTCCAAAGGGCTACTCGACCTCCCGATCTTGGATCATTTGAGGTACTTAGTCGAAGTGAATCTTTGGGTCCCTACGGCTACCCAAATCCACTATACGTACACAGGCCCCTTTTTCCCAAGTGACCACGTTTGTGACTATGGGTCTATCCCTTTGCGATTCAGAATTTGGGGATATCCTGATCTCTTCTTTTGGTTCTTCCCAAAGCACTCTTCTCTAAATATTTGGACTCTCACCATGTGTCTCTTCATATTTTCCAGCTCCTCCATGGTTCAGGTTTCGCGACTTCATGAACCTCTAAATCTCTCACCCATGAACCGTCGAACTTCTGACTCTCATTTTCCTTAATCCACTACCACATGTTCTCCTCGCAATCAACGGCTGGGATCTTTTCATGACTTTGGACTTTGTGACCTTGCTTTCATCAAACCTTCAATCTTCCCAAAATTTGAAGTGAAAACACCTTACAACTATCCTCCGCGTAGCTCTCCCAGATTTGATGGTCTAGAATTGTTCATCTCCCTCCGAAACAAATCTTTTCCACTGGATTTTATGAAAACTTCAGGGACTTCTCCCCTTGAATACTTTTTGTCGCTCCCCCTTCCGAGATTTACTTCTTCATCTTTCTTCGTCCTTCAGAACATTTTCTTTGACACTTAATTGAAATCTTTACATATGCACACTTTGCAACAGGTTCTCTCCCACGCTGAACTGCTCTGTGGATGATTTCATGGTCCTTATGAATGCACTCCAACAACTTCCCACTTGTAGGACTAAAATCACAATCCCCTTCCTGAGATTTTGGTTCTGAAAACTCTATCACACATTCCTTGCAGAAGTTTATGCACTCCTTGCACATACAAACTCTCGCTATCTCTTCTTATCTTATGAGTCAAAACATACTCTGTCAATGCACTCCTTGCGGATGATATGGACACCTTGCACTCACTCAAAGAAGAGAAATGATTGAAACTTATTCACTCTCCACAGTGACTCATACATTCAACTTTGTAAATTCATTCATGGATACCAAACAAAGGAATAACAGAGAATTGAAACAAACAAAGAAGTCTACCATTCACTCCTTCAGATAGACAAAACAATAACACACAATTGGGACAATGTTCCCCTATTATATTCATTCAACTAAACTTTACATACATTAATACACCACTTCTGTGTAACTCCCAGCTCTTGACTACAATGACAATCTACACATTAGATTCAACAACCTCTTCTCGACAATGATACAAGGCTTTATACAAAGGGACTGTTTGAGTTCTTCCCTCCAACTACTCTATGCTATCCTCTCAAAAATAAATGCTTTCAACTACTTAACATTTATTACAATAAATATTGAGTCAGACAGATAAGAGAAGACACTCCAAATATGTGTTGTGATCCTTCACATTAAAGAAAAATACATCCCCCCCATCGATCTTACGCGATGAATCAACCTCCAATCATTAAAGAGGTTCATAACTCAAAATATTTGTCAAATATTACATTAATACACTGATCTATGGAATTCAAAATATTTCAAAATACACGCTTAGTGCACCCTGTTGTCGTCCACGTATGCTTTGCTAGAGATGCTCCTACATCATACTCCCCCTGGCTAAAAATCCTGTCCATGAGCTCCTAAATCGATATTCCATGCTTCTGGATATCTGCTTCACCAACTCAACTGGCATATTCTATTGGGTGTCCTTTCCACTTTACCAAATATTCAAAATACATTCTCCTTCTGGTATTCTTACTAACTCGTTGATCTATGATCTTCTCCATCTGCGGCTTCTTTTCTACAGGCATTTGTTTCTCCCACTAGACCTTCCTTTGATATTCAAATATTCTAGCTCCATCCTCCCTGTACGGATACAAGTCTGCAATGTTGAATATGGGCGATATACCCACATCTTTTGGCACCTCTATTTCATAATAATTCTCTCCAAATATTCTCAAGATTTTACATGGCCCTATCTTTTTCAATTTCAATTTGTTATATGTTCCCCTCGGGAACCTCTCCTTCCTTAGATGTGATAGAACTTGATGTCCAACTTCAAATTCAATCTTCCTCCTGTGTTGATCATATTTGTGTTTATATTCATCGCTTCTCTTCTTCAACTGCTCCTTGATCTGATTATGAAGTTCTTGCATTTCTGCAGCGAAGTATTCGGTTCCCACACTCCTAAATTCACTTTTCCCCAGATCTATCAACTCTGACACTCCTCTTGGATTCATCCCATATACTATTTGAAATGGAATTTTCCTAGGGATTTTTTTCACTGATTCATTGTATGTGAACTCTGCTTGTGCTAGAATATGGTCCCTTTGACTATGGTGTTTAGTGACCAAACTCCTCAGCAAATATCCTAAGCTTCTATTCACCACTTTGGTATACCCATCCATCTATGGATTATATGTAGAACTAAAATATAGTCATGTCCCCAACTTCTTCCACAACTTCCTCCAAAAAGACCAACAAATTTGGTATCCCTGTTTGAAACTATACTCTTGGGCATTCCATGGAGTCTCACAACCTCTTTGAAAAATAAATTTGCAACATGCATTGCATTACTGGTCTTCTGGCATAGGATAAAGTGTGCCATATTCGAGAATCTTTCCACTATCACAAATATGGAATCACTTCCTCTTTGCATCCTTGGAAATCCCAACACAAAATCCATGTATATCGCATCCCAAGGCCTCTCTAGAATAGAAAATGGTTGATACAACCCAGTGTTTTGATTCTTCCCATTGTCATACTGAAAAATTTTACATTTTTTTACAAATATCTTCACCTCTGCTCTCAAACTTGCCCAATAATGTGAACCATTTAATTGGGAATTTTTTTTGTCATGACCGAAATGTCCGGCTAGACCTCCACTATGTTTTTCCTTCAGCAAATTCTCCCTCATCGAGCATCTTGGTATGCACAATTGGAACCATTTAAACAAAAACCCATCCTGAATGAGGTATTCGGCCAACTTGCTTCTATCTCTGAGTACACGATTCACACATGCTTCATATGCCTCCCCAAAATTTGGATCACTATGGTACATTTCCTAAAGGTGATCAAACCACAAGGTCTTGACTTGAAATTCCTGCAGAATCAAAATTCTCCTGCTCAATGCATCAACAACCTTATTAGTATTACCATAAATATGTTTAATGAAAAAAGTGAAATTTTTCATAAACTCTATTAATGAAAAAAGTGAAATTTTTCATAAACTCTATCCACTTAGCATGTCTCTAGTCTAATTTCTCCTGTGTAGTTATGAATTGTAGAGCCTTATTATCGCTATACAAAACAAAATCCTTCGGTTCGAGATAGTGCCTCCATTTCTTCAAGGCTTGAATTATGGCATAGAAATTTTTGTCATATGTGGAGTAATTCTTCTTGGCCTCATTCATTTTCTCATTGAAATATGCAATAGGTCTATTGTCTTGGCTTAAGACCACTCCAATTGCAATTCCACTCGCATCACATCTCACCTGAAATGTCTTTCCGAAATCCGGTAAAACCAGAATCGATTGTTCAGTTATCTTCCCCTTCAATATGTTGAAGTTCCTCTCATCCTCTCCTGTCCATTTGAAAGACTTCTGTCTTTTCTTCACTGTATCCATCATTTGAGCTCTAACCCCACTAAAGTTTATGATGAAATTACGGTAAAAACTTGATAATCCATGGAATCTTCTCACCTCAAAGATATTATTTTGTGAAGACCATTCTCTGATTTCTTTTACCTTTTTTTGATCCATCTTCAACTCATTTAAAGAAATCACAAAACCCAAATATATGATTTTTGTCTTCATGAAAGAGGACTTTTTCAGATTAATCAACAATTTCTCTTGCTACAACTTCCTCATCACCAATGTCAAATGCCTCAAATGCTCCTCTTTAGTCTTTCTAAAGACCAGTATATCATCTAGCTATAAAATCACGAATTTTCCAATGAAATCCTTCAACACTTCATTCATCAGCCTCATAAAAGTACTCAGGGCGTTCGTTAAGCCGAAAGGAATAACAAGCCATTCATACAACCCCTCATTTGTCTTGAATGTTGTTTTCCACTCATCACCTTCGCTCATCCTTATCTGGTGATATCCACTTTTCAAATCTATCCTTGAAAAATAATTCGCTCCACTTAGGCAATCCATCAAGTCATCCATATTTGGAAATTGAAATCTATATCTGATGGTGATCTTCTTTATGGATCTTGAGTCTTTACACATTCTCCATCCTCCATCCTTCTTCGGACTTAATACAGTTGGTACTGCACATGGAATTGAGCTTTCTCTAACCAATCCTTTGTCTAAAAGATCCCGAACCTGTCTCTTCACCTCCTTATTCTCTTGAGGTTTCAACCTATATGTAGATTTGTTTAGCAAGTTTTCCCCTGGTATCAAATCAATTTCATGATGGATATTTCTGATAGGTGGCAATGAGATTAGAAACTCATCCATTACTATATCTGCAAAATTATCTAACAGTTCTTGAACTTCCTCAGGAAAATATTCCATCAAAGTATTGCTAAGGATAACCCTTGGCTTCCTCACTACAAAACAATGCATCTCCTATTCCTTCTTTACTTCATTTAGGATTTCCTTTCCACTCGTGAAAAGTATGCTCAGGATAGCTTCATCCTTCACCTTTTTTTCTTCAATTGGCAGTAACATGTGTGTCCAACCATTCTTCTCTAAGGTGTAAGTATTTCTCCTCCCATCATGAATGAAATTCCTATCATACTACCGTAGTATTCCCAACAAGACATGACATACATCCATGGGAATCATATCATAGAGGATTTCATCCCTATATCCCCCTATTTTAAATTCAACAACGCATTGTTTAGTGATTGTAACCTGATGGCCTTTCTGCAACCATGAGACTTTATATGGAATTGGGTCTGCAGTCATCTCTAGCTCTAGCTTCTCCACCATCTCTCTAGATACTAAGTTGTCAATTTCCCACTGTCAATTATCACCTTGCAAACTTTGTCTTTCATTTTACAGGCTGTCCCGAACAAACCGTTCCCTTGCGTTGTATTTTCAGTCTCTGGCTCTTGCTTCAAAAGAACATTCTTCATCATCAAGGATTTCCCATCCTATGCACCTTCTCCCTCAACATCTCACTTATGCACTTCTGAAATGTGAGCTTCACTTCCTCTTTCTTCCTCTCAGGACAATCCCAAGACATGTGCCTTGTTTTCCCACAGGCATAACACCTTACTTATCCTCCTCTGCCTCTAGAAAAATATTTTCTACCACCACTCTTCCTTCCTTAGGAAATTTCTCCTCTCTCAGAGTGACTATCTAGTTTCTCTGCCTCATCTTTGGGCTTCTGTACTTTATCCTAGGAAACTCCTTTTCCTCTGTTCAAGCTTCAACCTCTGTTTTGTTGACTCTGCTTCCTGGACAACTTCTCTTCTTCTTTCAACACTATTTGATACACATCCTCTACTGTCCTGACTGTTTCCATGATGATTTCATCCTAGATATCATATCTCGGGCCATTGATGTATCTGGAAACTTTCTCCTCATCTCTCTCTCTCTGTCCAACCCTAATGTTCAATATGTAGAAATCTTATGTGTATTATTTCATAGTCATCCCTTTCTATCTCAGGTTCTACATCCTCCTGAAAAAATTTATCTAGTAATCCTTGGGCATGAATTTCAAATTTAGCTTGGATACCATTTGATCCCAAATATTAATCTTTTGTTTTCCTTTTCTCCTCCTGTTAGCATGTAGTTCATCCCACCACAGGGATGCATGTCCTTTCAACCTAGTGACAACATGTCTCACCTTTTTCTCTTCCTCGACATATTCATAGTCGAAATACTTGTCCATTTCTCGTATCCAATCAAGCAATTCCTCCGTTTCTAGATTTCATTCATACATTGGGATGTCGATCTTCACCATGGCTCCCAATTTGACAACCACCTTTAGCAAACGTTCTTCTGCAACATCCTCAACTAGAGCTTCTTCGACCTCTACTTCTTCATTTTCTACATCATTGATGTCTCTAGCATTAGGTGCTCTCCTTTTTGTTGTTTGCATGCCATCCAGCCTCGCACAAAGTTCTCTCATCTCTCTTTCCATAGCTCTATTGGCTATAGGTGGCTCATCACATCTTCTAGGAGACATTGTGTTGGCGCTTCTGATACCTCTTTCTACAAAAATCAATTATGTGTTCTTCTCTGATACCAATATTGGTGCAAACTCCCTTTCCTCCAAAGGGCTACTCAACCTCCTGGTCTTGGATCGTTCGAGGTACTGAGTCAGAGAGACTCTTCGGGTCCCTGCAGCTACCCAAATCCACTATACGTACACGTGCCCCTTTTTCCCAAGTGACCACGACTGTGACCATGGGTCTATCCCTTTGTGATTCAGACTTCAAGGATATCCCGATCTCTTCTTTTGGTTCTTCTCGAAGCGCTCTTCTCCGAATCTTTGGACTCTCGCCACATGTCTCTTCAAACTTGTCGGCTCCTCTATGGTTCGGGTTTCACGACTTCGTGAAACTCTAAGTCTCTAACCCATGAACCACCAAAATTTTGACTCCCAGATTCCTTAATTTTCTGCCACATGCTCTCCTCACAATCAATGGCTAGGATCATTTCATGACTTCGGACTTCGCGACCCTCCTTTCGTCAAGCCTTCAAGCTTCCTGAACTTTAAAGTGAGAATACCTTATGGATATCCTCCACATAGCTCTCCCATATCTGATGGTATAGAATCATTCATCTCCCTCCAGAATGAATCTTGTCAACTGACTTTTATGGAAACTTCAGGGACTTCTCCCCTTGAATACTTTCTCCCACTCCCCCTCCTTAGATTTACTTCTTTGGATTTATTCATCCTTCAAAACATTTTCTTCGTCCTTCAGAACATTTTATTTGACACTTAGTTGAAATCCTGACCTATGCACACTTTGTAATAGGTTATCAACCATGCTCAAATCCTCTGTGGATGATTTCACGCTCCTTGCGACTGCTCTCCAACAAATTCCCACTTGTAGGACTAAAATCACACTCCCCTTCCTGAGATTTTAGGTTTGAAAAATTTGTCACACATTACATGCAGACGTTTATGCACTCCTTTCACATACAAACTCTCACTATCTCTTTTGAGCTTACGAGTCCAAACAGACTCCGTCAACGCACTCCTTGAGGATGATATGCACACCTTACACTCGGTCAAATAAGAGAAATGATGGAAAATTATTCACTCTCCACAGTGACTCATACATTCAACTCGATAAATGCATTCATGGATACAAAAACAAAGAATAACAGAGAGTTGAAACAAACAAAGAATTCTACCATTCACTCATTCATATAGACACAACAATAACACATAATTGGGACAATGTTCCTCTATTATATTCATTCAACTGAACTTTACATACATTCATACACCACGTCTCTGTAGGTCCCATCTCTTGACTACAATGGAAATCTACACATTATATTCAACAACCTCTTCTCGACAACGATACAAAGATTTATACAAAAGGACTCTTCGAGTTATTCCCTCCAACTACTCTATGTTATCCTATCGAAAATAAAGGATTTCAGCTACTTAAGATTTATTACAATAAATATTGAGTCAGACAGATAAGAGGGGATGCTCCAAATTTGTGTTGTGATCCTTCACATTAAAGAAACATACATCCCCCCCATCGATCTTACACAATGGCTCAGCCTCGGATCATTAAAGAGGTTCATAACTCAAAATATTTGTCAGATATTACATTAATACATTGATCATTGGAATTCAAAATATTTCAAAATATGTGCTTAGTGTGCCCAGCTGTCCTCCACACATGCTTTGTTGACAATGCTCCTACATCATTTTGATGTTTTAATTTGCAGTTATTACAACTTTATCATTGTTGATATATAATTGTTAATACTCCATTTTTTGGAAAAAAACCATAACTTGTTGTTTCCATCTTGTTATAGGGCTCATTTTCACCATATATTGTCTTAATTTTGGTTTCGTAACATTGGTTTTGCACGTAATCTTCATTGGAAACTTCTCCTTGACCGATACTCATCCTTCATCAGCCCTTAGAGCCTTTCATTGTGACCTATAGGGGTGCTTTATTATTATTCTTGGATTCTCCCTTGAAATACCCCTAGGATCACCTTAGAACCCTCCCTTGTGTTGGAATTGTGTTTCATTAAAACAAGGAGGATATCTATTGAGGTGATAGTGATAAGTGTCCCTAGTTGTGTCTCACATTTTTTGCTTGGGTTGGAATTTTTCCAAACTACAAAATGTGTGATAATTGTTTTTGCTCTGTTGATGGGGAGGATTTTAAATCATTTCCAATCCCATAAAAATATTCTGGAAAATATTGATCCCAAAGCATTTACCTCTAGCTTGCTTTTTGACTCCATTAGGGGAAAGTTCCCTTACAATGTTTTGACGAAATTCATATAAATTTATCCGGTGACTCCACTGGGATAAGGTATGAAGATTTTGTTGAGATTTCATGTTGAATATGCATATGATGAAGAATGGACTTTTGGGTATTGCATGGAGTGTATCTTTCCCTTGATATTGAGGATGTTTCATGGTTCTCGCACCCATAGCCATTAGATTTTAACAATAATGTTACAAGGTTCAATGGGGATCCTTCTTGTTTCATCCCAAACATCTTGTCATTTGCAAGACATGCATCCACGTTTGACGAAAGCCATGGATACATTTTGGTGAGAGAATTCCTATCATCTTTGAGATGAGAGAAAAAGGACTGGGTCAAATACTCTTGCAACCCAAAGAGTATCCGTTACCTCAAGTTATTCGTAGAGGACTTTCTCAAATACTAGGGTCAAAGATCCTAGAATTTTGAAGACACATATCATAAGCTCCTGAAAGCCTTGTAAAAGGAGGGGATTTTAGGTCTTTTTGAAGTTAATACAAAGGTTGATGATAATGAGGCTTCCTTACTGGGAGAATGAAATAACAACCTTGAGGAACACTTGGAAAAATAAGTATTTGAATAATAGGTCCAGAAAGAGGAGGACGACTCCAAGGATGTGTAGGATCTCGACAAGACATCACCCACCAAAGAGAAAGTCCATGATGATGAGAAGAACAAGAGTTATCTTTTAAATCCTTTTGAGAAAAAAACGAATGAAGCAATCCTCATCGAGAATTAATCCCCTTGTAATGAAGATGTTCTTGAAGAGATGTTTGAATAAATTTGACAAGAAGAAAAGGAAAAATTCCAACAAAATGCAACATGTTGAATATTCGGACGAGAAATTTGTATATGTTCTCCCACTTGATGAAGATTAAGATGAGGTTGTGCAAGATTTGGAATCCCCTACACATGAAGACAAGTATATGGTTTTTGCACTCCTTTCTAGGTTTTCTATACTCATGATGTATTCTCTAGTGACTTTGTAGGTGATGAAATCAAGGAAAATTCACTGGATGTAGTTGACATTTCCTATGTATTGGGAGATGTAGATGGGATGAGAGTTGTTTAATTTTTAATGGAGATCCCATTTATGACATTGAAAATTGATTCCAATTAAAGAGAGAATATTTTTTTCCTTCAGGGTACTTTCCTACGTGCCAATATGATCCAGATGTTTGCAAACATAATGATGATATGGTCACAGAGTTATTTCAACCACCCAGGGATGACCTTTTGTAGTATATTCATGATTATTTTCAGTCACGATGAGAGATTTGTGATACATACATCTTTGAGGACCATCATCCTTCTCATGAAGAATATCCTCATCTACAGGTGTATGTTGGTTCCGATGAGTAGATGGTTAGCCTAGGAAAGTTAGAGTTCCATACCACATATTTCCAGCCTTCTTTGCCTCAATATTTGGTTGGAGGTCCTATATTACATGATGATTCTCTCATGAAACATGGGTGCTCATAGTTGGTAGCTTATTTTATATATTTTTGGACACATGTGAATAAACGAAAGACAAATTATTTATCTAAAACTGAGTTTGTTCCTTATTATCTATCCTTTTCTCTCGACACTCATATAGTATTCTCCATATTTTTCATCCCATATCATACTTCAGAGAGAAGTGGTATTCTCATTGAGGATGAGGACGAGCCATCATCTATCTGTGGAAGTTCTATTCATATATGGATTTATCAATCTTGTGGCTACCCTTTCCAACATTATTTTCTCTCTCCCACCCACTTCCATGAGTTTCTTTCTATGATTCAATGCATTCCTATTTGTTCCCATGATTATTTTTGTTCTTGACTTATCTTTGATGTATTACATGATTAATCATAGGGGGAGATACCTTGATGAGATGAGGAGGTAGTTTCATTGGTTGTACGATTTCACCTGACACCTTCATGGTTTTTATTTCTACATGCCTCGAGCCCTAGGTACGTAGATAGGTCATTTTTTTTCTTGCATCTCCATTTTTGTTTTTATGTCATCATAAAGTAGTTTTATTTGCATTCATGTTTTTATTTACATATTTACTTGTTTAATCTATACATAATTTTTGTGATTCATTTTCTCGAATCATATTACAGGTGTTGGATTACTGAGAAGGGGGGTGACTCAGTAATAGAGCAATTTAATCCCTTTTTACCATATAATCCAAGTGTTATATCAATGTAGCATTATCATATAATAACTAGAAAGTAAATAAGAAATGAATAAATGACCAATCATACACATACACAGTAAACCGGTGTTTTACATGGAAACCAAATGTGGGAGAAAACCATGGAATGTCTTTTCTTATATGTCTTGAAGAATTACATTGATTGGAACCACCAAATTCTTTTGTTTTCTAGTTGCAACTGGAAGGAGGCTCCAAACCCCTTGTTTTGCAGCCTACAACCTAAAGGAAGCTCCAACTCCCCTATTCTCTAGCTACAACTAGAAGGAGGCTACAACCCCCTATGTTCTCCAGCTACAACCAGAAGGTGGCTACAACCACATGTCCTTGCCCCGTCCAACAACCCTGAAATATAAGTATAATGATGGAAACACTATCACAATATCAATGTGATATATACCTCTGTAAACCTTTACCAATAAACCAGAACCATGCATCAACCTGTACCTCAAACTGTGATCAACCTGTACCATAAGCAAGTGCATCAACCATGCACCAACCTGTACCA
>CBVK0100240598.1:0-13452 GCA_900067695.1 Picea abies | reverse complement strand
CTAATGTTGATACTAATGTGACATGAGTTAGGTACTGTTCCTTTGAAACAGAACTTATCAGTACCAGGTACCAGCTCGCACTTAGTGGAGATACCAAAGAAGCTGCCGAAGACTTGCACGACATGGCCATAGTGGATTGACAGTCCGATTCATATGATTGATTGAGTCATAACTCAATATGCTGACTCAGAGCGAGATTGTAGAACCGTTTTATTAGAATGCTTTATGATCCATGCTTCTTGACACTGTGTGTCATGAAGATGTGAAGTTCGTTTTAACTAACTATGAGTCATTTTCGGATCTGAGATCCGTTTAGATTAATGCACCTATGTTTAAAACTATTTTGGAGAGGATCTATATAAACGGGGATCACTCTCAAGAAACGTTGGTTACAATATGCTATGTGATACGATTTCTGATAATACAAATTTGCTATGCGTTATGTTATTCGCTGTTAAATGATTTGAGTCGTTTTATGAATTATGGAGCGTGAAGTATGAACAATTTTTGCATGGAATGATCTTAGTAGCTCTGGTTTCATTTTAGGCGATTGCACCTCTTGGTTGGGATCGACAATAGGTTCAAGTCGCTGTCTCTTTTCCATAGTAGAGTTAGTTTATTTCAGTATTTTAGAATCTGCATGTAAGTTAGTTTATTTGAGTTTGGGAATTACTTTGTTAGATTCTTGCTTAACCATTCTTCGGATTGGATCATTTCTAGTGTGATATCATCTCATAGATTGATGAATGTTGAATGCGTTATTTATCCCTGTAGAACTTGAAGAATGAACTAGATTTTCTCTGTTTCTAGTTTTCAATTTGATCATGATTTAAAGGGAATGCGAGTTTAGATTTACTTTGTCTTGTTAGGATAGTTAGCTTACTCTATTCTGTTAGGATAGTCAGCTTATAGTCTGTTTCTAGTTTTCAATTTGATCATGATTCAAAAGGAATGCGAGTTTAGATTTACTCTGTTCTGTTAGGATAGTTAATTTACAGTCCGATTAAAGGAAGCTTCCAGTACGAGTAGGGTAAATAAGACATTTATTTGATTTACCTATGGTTAGATTTAGAACTATTTTTGATGTTTAGATTAAAAGGTTTTTAAAAATGATCTTTCTTTTATGGCTTAGATAGATATGATGATGATTAGATGTTTAAGCTAATGGTATATAGTCTTGGGAGATCACATTGGATCAGAGATAGAAGTACCTGTACTTAAACTCATAACTATTTTCCTTTGATGAATTAAACAAGAGATGATTAGTTTCAAGATAATCATTAGGGTTCAGTTTTTAAGAGTAAGTTTGTGTTTTCTTCTCAGAATAACATTTAGATAGGAATTAGAATCTTACCAGCACATACAGTGTAGCAGCTCTAAGTTCACTTACCCTAGTTTGATAATTCAATGTTTTCAGGTAATTAAAAATCTTTAATATAGCAGCCTGACAGATGTGGCAGTGGAAGATGGGTTTACATGGGAAAGTCTCTATCGATTCGCCGCGGGCTTATTCACTTCCCCAGCCTCGATGCTTCTTGTTTTTCCCTTTTTCCTTGCCATGCAACCGGTGTTGGAACCTAGTCCTTTGGACTTCTTCCTTTCCACAATTTGTTGCACAACACTAAAGCTTCTCGGAGACCCGAAGTTCTGGAGCCTCTGTCTCTACTCCAGAATCTATGGTGGAGTATTGTCCACCTTTGAATCTAACGGTTAAGATTTACCTGCAATTAACACATCGCTTGGACTTGACTAGAGAGGTGGGGTCCCACATCTAGTTCGTGTCCAATCCCATAATAACATGTGGAGCTATCCAGAAACTCCACATCACCATGACGCACGCGGGCCCATCCTATAAGATCTTGTCACTATAACCAGGGAAACTTTGGTGCTTCGATGCTTCAACCATTTTTCTCTATTTGAAAATCCTCTAGAGTCCCGAACCCTGAAGTCCTACCACATGGCTCTGGCCTTCGTCCCTTTTGGAGCTTGCGTCTTAACACTCCAAACGCCCAGAGTTCCAAAGTCCCGAACTCACAGAGTCCTACCACATGGCTCTGACCTTCAAGTCTTTTGGAGCTTGCGACTTAACACTCCAAACACTCGAAGTTCCGAAGTCCCGAAGTCCCGAAGCAGGTCCCTCGTGCGTATGGGGTGTTCTGCACGAGTGTCCCTACTACCATCTTCCACATGGAAGATACGTGGCGATGATGCCACCTTGACACGAGGCAACCATCTCTTCGAACTTATACCATATACGATGAGTCAATAAGACATGTGGCTTAGCCATGAGATGACACACATCGACTCTGTCATAAGGTCAGACTCCACCTTGTACTTTGGCCATGCCATGTGTTGATGTCACTTTGACCTTCGGGGAAAATCCACACCTTGCATCCTAAATCACCTGAAGTGGGGTTTAGCCAGAGAGATGAATAAAGATATGATGACCCATAATGCTCCCTAGTTTGATCCAATGACTGACGGGGATTCATGGCTCCACACTCTTGTGATCCATGCAATCCTAAGTATTTAGTCCCAGGGGTAACTGACTAGGAGGATAATAAGGCAGAATGACCGCTTGTTTTTGGTCATCCCTTCCCTTACTCTATCCTTACACTAACATTCGATATAATGGTCAAGAAGGATCCCTATATCCATGGATCACGTTACTTTGCGAGTTTGGTGTTTGGGGATTCCAACTATTTAACACCCTTTTTCTCCTGGAGTGGTCAACGTCAGACTAACCACGATGTAGATCCAACGGTTGGGGGAGATCGTAAATATCCTCAGATCTACGAATTACTTTACTTTGCGACCGAGAAGTGAATGAGGCTTTAACAAGGGGATGAATCCCATGATAAATGTAAATGACCACCAACTGTCGGTCAATCGTCAAGTTACTGGTCCGACACGTCACCTTCGACGCATTTAGGACCTTGCAATGTTTATTCACCCTGAAGCTCCGGAGTCCCGTAGTCCCGAATAACTTAGCTCCTTTTTTGAGTGTAGCGAAGGGTGCCATGGTCTTGGTCCTATGGAACTTTGTCAAGCTCTAGAGGCTACAATCATAACTCTTAGCCAAGGTTTAGTTAAGGCCATGGGAATGATCTCATGGTCTCTTGGATGACTTGTTTGAAGGAAGCACCTTCTATTCACATAACTCAAGTTCTATAATAGGGAAAAGTATTTTCAAGGGATAAACATGACTTTATTAGTCTTGTGGAGTCTGTCCTAACTCTAGAACTGTGAATTTTATCCTTCAGAAAACACCTTGAGGATTTTCCAATCAACACAGTGGCCAAAACTTGTCATCTTACAACCATTTAAATGCAATAGTTTACAGAAGAACAATAAGCATTATTACCATCAATTTCACACGAGACACATTTTGACACAATATCATACCATCACCCTCCTATATCTAGGAGGTACATTTATATCACAAATACAAGCATTTAAATCACGCATTTCAATTCAAGTTCACAGGGTATATGGAATACTTATTTGTTACAATTTGCAACCAATCAACTGACTGTGGGTGTTCGCCCATCCATCCAACCATAGGTTCATAGGCATTCACTCTTAGCACTCTCTCCACCCTAGTGCCAAGATAATATCACTAGGGAAACTTTTGCAAATTTCTCAGAGATCCTCTCTCTGTCACAACCTCTAGGAGGTTTATCAGGTGCTCTCTCAACATCAAGCTCACGACCTTCTTCTCAGGTCAGGGTTTTTGGGTTCTCTTTCCAAACTCAAGAATGGTATCAATGAGGTTACTCTCCTCCACCTCTCTGGAAGCAATAGAAATATCCCTTCTTCCCCACTGAGCTTAGGTCCTCCACAGGGTTTATCAGATGCCTTCCCAGCTGGATTTTCTCTGTGCAAGAGAGTCCCTTCACATCTACATTGTCCCTCAACGCCCTCTCCTTCCATCACCTATTTCTTTCCAGCCAACACCAAGTCCGCGACCCTCTTTTTCTCCAGTTTGGGTTTCAGGTATTCTTTGCTCCAGTTCATAAATCTTCCACGAGTTCTTTGATCTTTCTATTGCACGTGCTAGTGAATTCCTTTCAGCGATTCTCTTCCTCAGAGACCGAATTCCTCCTCTAGTTCTCTCCAGTAACCAAAACAACTTAATCCTTCAATTATTCTTTTGAGATGGAGATCCTCATGTGCTCTTCCTCTTTTTGAATGGTATGTTTCCTCTCTTTCATGCCCTCTCCTTTTTCCCCAGGGAGGTTTTCGACCTGTCCTGTTCCTTCTGTCAGAAGGAACTCGGGTTAATCTGTACTTGCAAGAAACTGCGTCATGGATGATTTTAGGGACTAAATTTTGCTCATGGGCTAATTTTCCATGGTTTTTCCAAAAAGAACATTCACTATTTTAAAAATGATTCACCCAAATTCTATAGGATAATATTATTTTACCTTAAAAATTGCCAAAATTTTATAAAAACTATATAAAATCCTTATACGTTTGAATATTTTTACAAAAATATCACCAAACATTTATAGTTGACATATGAAGGATTAGTAAGATTCTCCAAGGTTTCTACATTTTAAAACAAATTTCCATCCTTAAAATCATCCCTAAACTGCGTTCTATGGTACTTTGGGCAAACAATTTTTTGTCTCCTCATCCAAATTCTCCATGATTCCATTCATTGGGGTAGTTTATTGTTCAATCACCAGTCTTTCCTTCATGAACTGATTTTTCTTTGGGATCAAGATGAGGCTTATTATTTCAGCAAGGAGAATTTGGGTCATTTGACATAATGAACGCTCTCTACAATTTCCTCACTCTTTCCTCTAGTGATATCATGGCCAATACTTCAAGGCTTCACCCCCACAATCAGTTTTTTGGCAATCTAAACAATAATGCATTTACATTGTTCACATGCCATAGCATGGTAATCATAAGCAATGATTAATTACAAGTTGGGGGAAACAAGGGTATTACATAACAACCTAAGAATTTCATAACACATCATTTCAATGAAGGTGTTCATGAAATCATCATCAAAGGGACCATAGATCAAAATTGAGAAAGTATATTTGAACTCCTTATTGAGTTTTCAATTTAATTCTTTATGTTAAATGCCCCTTTTTAAAGTATGTTTTGAAGTTTTGTATATTGACAACTCGTGTATGTTGTGGTAAATGACATCCATGTACCAATACTGAAAGAGAATTATACACATGAATCTAAAGACATAATGTATGAAGGAGTGGACAACAAAAACATGGACACTAGACATCGAGACAAGGAAGATCCACAAGTAGAGGGTAGTGTCTCTACAAATGTTATCTACAGAAAATGATGAGTTACAACACATGAACAACAATTATATGACAAGAATCAAGCTCAAATGGAAGAGGATGAAGAACATACTTAAAATAAGGCATGAAATCTCATAATAGGCAAGTCCCAAGAAAAGAAGAAAAGGAGACCCATAGTGTGCAAGTTATTGATGACATTGTATGAGGTGAACTAGGGCCAAAATCCATGATGGCCTACAAGCACTAAAAGACAAATTCAAATTTTTGTGGCCCCATTTCCGTTCCATCTGATTTTAGTAATAGATATATCATGAATTTTATTGATGACTACACCAGGATGTGCTTGGTTTACTTGCTGAAACATAAGTCTCAAGCATTTGCAATATTTAAAAACTTTAATGTATGGATTGAAAATGAAACACAATTTAGTATTATCACTCTTTGTACTGATAATGGAAGAGATTATCCTTGTAATGAATTTGAAACCTATCTTCATCAACATGGAATGAAACATCAAACCATTGTTCCATACATTCCTCAATAGAATGATGTAGTAGAAAGAATGAATATGGTACATTCAATGCTATTTTTCAAGAATGTGAAGTTGATGTTTTGGGTTGATACAGTTCTATGTGCAGTGTATGTGAAAAATAAGAGTCCATATCATGCTCTTGGGAACAAGAGTCCTTATGAAATGTGGAATGGCTGCATTCCTTTAGTGAGGCATCTTAGGGTTTTTGGTTCCACCCGCTATGCCTTAATTTCTAAGGAGCAAATAAACAAGCTAGGTGTAAGGAGTAGAAAGTGCATCTCCTTGTGGTATTGAAATACCACTAAGGCATACTATCTTTACAATGAGGTAAGCATAAAGTTCATTCTTTCTAAATATGTATTTTTTCTTAAATCCATTAAGAATGACAATCCTGTTGAACAACAACTTGATCATTTGGATAGATTCACCCATGTAAAGACATATCATGAGTTTGATGTTGAGATTTCAGATATTGAAGGGGGGATCCCTATCTTGGATCAATCTTTGGAATCTCCTTTTGAAGTTCCATCTCCCCCTCATGAATAAGATCCAACTACTTCATCAGAACATGGTGTTCAATTGGACGATGTGATTGAGAGGATTGAAAGGATGAACCTTGATGAGAATGCAACACCAACTCAACTAGTGGAGAAACATGGACGATGTCAAAAAGGTTCACCAAAGTGGTTCATAAAGACACTTGAAAGTGTTCATCCTGAAGAAGTTGGAAAGACAGGAACCAAAATTTCTACAAGACAAGATGAAGGTGATGTTGATAATTTAGATTTAGGTGATGTAAATGATATGGAAGTTTCATTTGATTGTGAATTGGATATATCTACTAACATTGGACCAACTTCCTTTGAAGAAGCTACTTCTCATGATGAGTGGAAATAATCCATGTAGAAGGAGTGTGATGCGCTCATCAAGAATGGGACATGGAAGCTGGTGGATTCTCCATTTGGAACCAAACCAATTGGTTGTAGGTGGGTCTACAAGAACAAACACAAATCAGATGGCTCATTTGACAAGCATAAGGTGAGGCTTGTGGTGAAAGGATATGCACAGAAAGAAGACATAGACTATGAGCCTAATTTTCCCCTCATAGAAAAATGGGCTACCATTTGCGTATTGTTGGATTTGGCTACACATAATAGGTGGAATATTCATCACATGGATGTGAAGAAAACCTTCTTGAATGGATAATTGAATGAGAATGTTTACATGTCTCAACCAAAAGGATTTGCTGTGAAATGTCAATAATTTAAGGTTTGCAAGCTCATCAAGTCTCAAGGCCTAAAGCAAGCACCTCATGCATGGTATGAAAAATTAACTAAGAATCTTTTGAAGACCAATTTAAAGCATTTTAATATTGATGTTGCAACTTTGTTTGTCATGAAAGTTTCCAAAACTATTGCATATCTTGTGGTGTATAATAGGGAATAATGAAACATATATTGAATCCATAAAGAAAGAATTTAATAAGGGTTTTGATATGAAAAACATGGGATATATTCACTACTACTTAGGTATTGAAGTAACTCAGAATCCAAAGCATGTATTTATCTCCCAAAATAAGTACATTGGAGAAATATTGAACAAATTGGGCATGGATGATTGTAATCATCTCTCTACTCTAATGGAACAAAATTTGAAGCTAACATCAAAAGAAGGGAATGAATTTGAGGATGCAACTAAATATAGATAGCTTGTGGGGAGTCTTATCTACCTTAGTACTACTAGACCAAACATTTCTAGGTTCATTTAAAAACCTTGTGATCCTTTCTACTAGACCAAACATTTCTAGGTTCATTTCTAGGTTCTTATTTGGGATCCTTTCTAGGTTCATTCAAAAAACTTGTGAAGGGAATTGATGTGCTTCAAAGAGAGTTCTAAAGTACTTGAAGGGAACTCAAGACTTTGGGATCAAATACTGTAAGGTCGATGAATTCTTACTAGTTGGATATACAGATTCAAACTTTGATGGGGATGGGGAGAATGTAGAGTCTACTTTAGGATACCTCACAAGTCTTGGATTAGTTGCTATCTCTTTGAGATCACACAAATAGTCTATTTCAACAAATTCCATTATAGAGGCAAAATATGTGTCTGGTGTAGAGGCAACAAAGGAGATTATGCGGCTTAGGAAGATATTAGATGATTTGTATGAGAAACAAGTAAACACCACTCCACTTTTTATTGAAAACACTTCTATAATCAAATTGGCCAAGAATACTAGATTCCATTATTGAACCAAGCACATCAACACAAAGTACCATTTGATTCGACATAATGTAGGGGTTAAGACCATTCAATAGATACATTTTTCCACAAGTGATAAAATTGCAGACATCTTGACCAAAACGCTTGGAAGAGAAAAGTTTGAAAAGTTCAGAAAGATGCTTGGACTTACAAACACCCCTTCGGATTAAGGGGGGTTCATGTGAGTTACCTAATCCTTGACATTATTGTACTGTAAAATTATTTATTCTAAATACTTAATCAAGGAGAAAATGAAAAGTCGTAGGTGAATCATAGCAACCATCCGACCTCTGGGAAGATGAGACCAAAGGTCACCTATTTGTATATATATTTCACTCACTTTAATACAAAATTATTAATGCATGGATTTATTCATCTTGGTGTGTCAAGATGATTAAAAGGGAAATGCAATGTAGAGGTTGTCCATGTCAGTGCACATGGTATTATAAATCTTAACTATTAATAAATGTGCAACGCAGATAATATACTTCTTTCTATTAATTGAACATGATGACTCATGGTCATTGGTGACATGTCTCCCCTTTGATATGTTGTGCACATTTAGTGCCAATTGATTTGGTGACACCTCTCCTCTTTGGTAACAATAAGACAACAATTGTAATATGCACATTCTCATTTTTGTGTTAACACTTTTCCTTGGTAGCATAATCTGGAATTGTGCCTTCATCATTGTAGGAAAATATGTCACTGTCCCTACACAAACTCATTTTTTGTCGTTGTTATTATGAAATTTAATGTTAACTTCGTTAAGGGTAATTCAAACTTCTCTCAAGGCACCCATGTTCCACACAAATTTTGGAGCCCATCTCATGTATTTATGAAGCAATAAGGTTAAATTGTGATAACATTACACATAATTAAGGCTTCGCCATGGACTGACTAAAATTTTCTCAAAAATTGGAAATTGCTCATAAGCATATCTCATTATGGTAAGCTTCCATTACTAACATTACTTCTCACATGCTTCTGCATTAACTATAGCCGATTTAAATTCATTTATTTATTTTAGGAGGATTGCTCTCAAGTTTAGAGATTCTATTAGGTTGTGTAATGAAAAAAATTCACTAATTCTTTCTTATAATTAATGTAGATCGAAGCTTTTTGTGTAATGAAAAAATTCCACTAAATCTTTGTCGTGATTCAAATCACCATTCTAAGTTAGTTTCTATTTGAAACATTATTTGGAATGATTCAAGCAAAATTATTATTCAGCTAATTATTTTAGTTTTGAATACATAAATAATCATTGAAGTTCAAATTCACTGAAGTTCAAATTCATGCAGATAACAAAGAAGTTAAGGAATGATAAAGTTCATGGTAATCTTATTACATATAAGGCTCAATTGAAGCTATGCCAAATATGAATCTTGTGTTTTTCAACTGTCATTTTGTTTCATAATTTCACATTGTCTTGATCATTTACATTACAACTACTGTAGAGTAGATTTCTATTGACGAAAAACTTGGTATCATCACAAGGGGAAGGACGACAATTAGGCATGTGCATTTTTGGATTTAGCAAAGCTCGTTTCATATTATTTTCTTTATTATTAGTTATATGGAGTTAAGGATTTCCTATGAATCTTGAAATTATTGAATGTGCTAAGTTAGCAATGTATGAACAAGGGATTGCCACTTAGGGTTTCATTTGCATCAATGATTCCTTTGACCAATGGGATGAGGAGTTTGCAAGGTATGGTAAAAAAAATTCTTATAGAATGCCTTCTTACCAAAAATGCAAGAAATAGAAATTGGGTGGGAAGATTAATATTCATATTACTTTTTGTTATTTTCTATAGTCAATGGAATCTTCTCACACCGAAGGGAAGGCGATTGATGTCCTTAAGCACAATAAATAAATATTTTTTATAAAAATAACATATTATTTTCTTCTTTTGTTCATAGCACTATCAAGAATACTTCTATTGATTTTTGAAAATGAAACCTTTATAACTCTTACTTTGGAAATATTTACAAGTAGTGTTCTAAAGTGTGATAAAAATAACCTTGATTTAAGGATATTTAGGGTCAACATGAAAATGGTGGACAATGAAGGAATCCAATAATTACTTGCAAAAGTAAGGCTTGAAATCTACACAAGAGCTCTATTACAACAGTGAAAAAGTGAGTTTTGAAATCTAATACAAGCTTCACTGGAGTAGCCCAACCAGAGAAAATGCTCCAAGAGAGGTATCGCTCCAACAAGAAGTGAATCACATGCAACATGCAAGCAAACATGTGCAAATGTATAGAAAGGCCGTGGTACCTACAACATATCTGCGAATCATTTCACTGCCTTGCCTCATGAATGACCACTGATAGGAATTTAGTTCACTGCCACTTGAGAGAGAAGAAGTGCTTTGAAAAGTTGACAAAACACATTAAATTTGATTTAATGTAGGCAATATTACCAACAATATTGTAGCCAACGTGACAATAAAACTTCAAACTTGACATCTAATAATATGTAAGAAAAAAATTGTTTATTTTAATTACTCTAACAAATATTATATAATTTTTTTATATTAAACATTGAAAATAAAAAAAATAAAAATAAAAATGAAACATTACAAATAAAAAATGAAATTAATCAACAAATCAATTAAATAGGATACGCGAAACTAATTAACAAATCAATGAGTAAAACAAAAAATAATAATTATTTTAATTAACAAACAAATCAATATCAATTAATAAGACAAAGAATACTAATAAATTTAAAATATTTATAAGTTCAATAAAATTATCAATGCAATACATTTAGCCAATTTACCTCTTTTACATTAAAATGGAATTTAAAATAGAATTTCAATAAAATTAACAATGCAATACATTCAGCCAATTTACCTCTTTTACATTAAAATGATATTTAAAATAAATTTTATGGTATAAATTTACCTCTTTTATATTAAAATGGAATTTAAAATAAAATTTATGATATATTAAAAAATTAAAGAGTAAGACGAAGACTAATAATTACTTTAATTAACAAAGTAATGAGTAAGACAAAGAATACTAATAAATTTAAAATATTACCCAAGTCCAATAAAATTAACACTGCAATACATTTATTAACAATGCAATACATTTACCCAATTTACCTCTTTTACATTAAAATGGAATTTATGGTGTAAAAAAAATAATATTCTCATTTTCATAATATAAGTCAAATCTTACCGACTAAAAAGATGATGCATATAATTTAGTTAATATGGGCATTAAAGGTTTTTTTGAGCATTTATAACCTTTTTCATAAGTTAAAAATGTATAAAATTATATATATTTCAAATATAATATAGTGTTGTATGCAAACAAAACCAAAGTCGTGATCAAACTTTTTGGAATAGGACCATGTAGAATTTTTATTCTCCCGCCATAAGTATGCAAAAAGTTATTTATGTCGTGAAGTTTGCATATAACTTTTTTGGGATCCCATCACCGACTCGTTGTCTCACTCGTCATATCTTACTTGACACCTAAGTCATAAGTAGCCTCGCCTTTGTTATATACATTAAATTTTGACTTTGAGTGAATTTTTTAAAGATGTAGAGGAATCAATAACTAGTTGGGATTATTTGGGTGAGGTTTATGTTTAAATTTGGTTTATTGAGGTTAGTGCTAACAATGTATAGGTCAATATTTAATAGGAAATTTATGACTTAGCAAGGATTGAGACGTTTGGAGACACACCTATGAGGGGGTCCCATTCAAGGGGCACCTATCCTTCTAGCCTTATCACAATGGAGCGACATGTCACTTATGAGAATTGAACTTGGGTGGGGAGGATAACAAACAATCCACCCAACTAGTCAAGCTATGAACCCTAGACTTCATTGAGTGAAAATTTACTTCCATTTATCTTCCTCTCACCTTCATAGGGATGTTATTTTGTGTTGAATGACATAAATGAATTATGTGGTTTTACTATATTTTACTAGATAACATTATTCTCATATATATATATATATATATATATATATATGAGGTGTTTTATTTTTATATATAGTGGGAATATACTAATTGGTTTATGCTATATATGACAATTACATTTGCAATGTTTTTTTGCTCTCTCCCTTCACTTTCATTCTTACATTCACTCACTCTTTCTTTTTATTCACTCTCTCCTTTTACTCACTCTCCACCTTCATTGAGAGAGTGAGTAAATGTATGAGGGTGGGGGAAGAGAGTGAACAAGTGTATTTGCTCACCTTTTGTCCCCACCCCCACCATCATATGTTTGAGAAAAAGTGAGCAAATGCATATGCTCACTCTTTCACCCCACCCCCACTATCATTGAGAGTGGGGGTTGGTTATTTTCTCATTCTCTCCTCCTACACCCACCCTTATAAATTTTCTTACTCTCTCCCCCTACTCTCACCCTCATACATTTGGTCACTCTCACCACCCACCTCATCCCTCAATGGAGAGGGGGCAGGGTGGGAGGGTGGGAGGGTGAGCAATTTTTTTTTCTCACTTTCTCTCAAATGTATGACGATGAGGGTGGGGGGAAAGGGTGAGCAAATACATTTCCTCACTCTCTCCTCCCACCATTGTACATTTTGTCACTCTCTCCCTCACCTCATTTTCTCACTCTCTCTCAAATGTATGATGGTGGGGGTGGGGTAAAAGGGTGAGAAAATACATTTGTTCATTCTCTCACCCCACCCTTGTACATTTTCTCACTCCCCACCCCATCTTCGTCCTCCACCCCATTTTCTCACTCTCTTTCCCCCACTCCCACCCTCAATTTTCACATTTGGGAGAGAGGTAAGAAATGGGGCAGGGGGTGAGAGTGATAAAATAAATTTGTTCACTCTCTTCCCTTGCATCTACCCTCAATGCATTTGCTATATTTTCTCACTCTCTCTCCCCACTCCCACCCTTAATGTATTTGCTCACTCTCTTCTCCTGCCCCCATCCTCAATGTATTTGGAGGGGTGGGTTGGGGGAGAGAGTGAACACATGTATTTGCTCACTTTCTTCCCCCACCACCACCTTCAAAGTATTTGGAGGGTGGGGTGGGGGGATAGAGTGAGAAAATGGGGTAGGGGGAGACAATGATTAAATATATTTATTCACTCTCTTTCACCACCCCCTCTCTAGAGAGTGAGAAAACTTTAGCTCAATCTCTTTCACCATCCTTAGTTGGGGGATAGAGTGAAAGATTCACTCTCTCCATTGAGGTTGGGGGAAGAGAGTGAGCCTCTCATTTTATCCCCCTAAAGAATAGGGGTGGGCCCCTCTACCCCCCCATCCCCACCGTAGAGAGAGTGAGTAAATATAATGAGCCTGAGTGGGGGTGGGGAAGAGAGTGATCCCCCCTCTATTTTCTTACTCTCCTCACTCCCCCCCCCCCCC
>CBVK0100240597.1:0-13453 GCA_900067695.1 Picea abies | reverse complement strand
TTGAAATTATTTTCAAAATATATTACTCATATATCCAAAAATAGTATGTTGTCCAAAATTTATAAAGTCAACTGTCATCAACAATAAATAAATTTAAAATTAAAATCCATATTTCCCACTCTAAGAGGCAATCCTTCCTTTGTTGTTGTTGTCACCTTTTGATTTCTCTTAATTTTCCTTAGGCTGTGTTTAGCCTTTTGGCCTAATCGCATTGATCACATGAGAGAAATCGTCCCTCAAATGCATCTGGGAGGACACGGATTTATCAGATTCATTGGAGGTTGAGGAAGGGGCAACAATGGATTTTCCTTTGTCAGGGGTATGGTGGGCCTCGATTTTCAATATTTTACTCGCATGAGAAGATTGAACTGGTGAGTGGACAAGGGCAACTTGGACAATCTGATTGATAGGTAGGGGAGCAAGTACAGACAAATTGGGCTAGCCATGATGGTGGGAGACTATCAGGTGGACAATCTCTTCCCATCCATCATTTTATGGAACTTCAGGATGTAGTGAGATATGAAGATTCGCAGGGACACTAGGGGTCTATGGAGCTTGGAAGGGAGGCCTTTCATGCCTAGGTTGGACCACTCCTTTCCCAATTCAATTAAAAAACCCATCTTGAAATAGCTTTCCTAACTCTTGTGAGTCAACATCAAAGTGAATGGAGAATCTTGGCCTTCTAGGGCCTCTGTTCCAATTACCTCTTTCTCGGTTACTTCTACCATGGCTACCTCAGATAAAAAAGTTCATTCGTGTATGCATGATTGATTAGAAAATAGTTTTTTAACAACCATACATGACAAATCCTTTTAAAATATGAAATAAATTTTGGCTCAACAACATATCAGACTCTTGCAATCCAATCCATACAATTTTTTTAATCGTTGTCAATGAGTAGGGGGTGAATAAAGGTTCTAGTATGTGCAAGGGGGTTGTATTGAGAAAAAAATGTTAAAATGAGGGGGAAAAGATCATGGTTACTGCTCATAGACAAAAAACAATCAACTGTAATGTAAACCAAAGAACATATCACTATAGTCCATCCAAGAGACTATGATTTCAAATTGTTACAATACAAATTTCCTCTTAAGTATAATTAAATTTTAGGAATAGGGAGTGAATAATGAATATGGTAAGGCGAGGGGATTGTAATTAGTGAAAAGTGAAAGAATTGTAGGGAAAAGGAGTAGATACTGTTCATAAAATCAATTAAGTAATCCATCAAACAATTATGTATTTAATGCAAATGATTCAACACTAACCAAACAATTGTTGTGATCAATTGAACAATCATTGTGTGTAATTTAACCATTACTATGCGTTAAACTTGCTCACTATTCAAATTTAAATCCCTAACACTTTTAATTAATCATAGTGTCATCATACTGAAAATAATAGGCTTTCTAAAACAACCTGTAAAAGAATTTTGTTTAATCTTACTTCTTATTTTGAACATTTAAAATAGTCCCAATGAACACATAGTCATTTGTATTGACTATGTTCGGCATCCAAACCATCAACCATTGTCCACAAATTAATTCTTCAAAAAAACATAGACACCAGTTCTTTTTAAAATCGTGCCCAATTCCATTCCTCTAATGAATTCAACATTTAAATTGCAATGAAACCATATTGTGATAAATCCCATGCCCATCATTGATACGATGCACGATATCCATAAAACATATACAAAAGACAGCCAAGTCACAACTATCACGATTTTTAAATTCCAATACTCTTGATTGGTAATCAAAACACACAGTAATAGTAATCATTTATTCGACTTATACCATGTTGTAGGAATCCCACACAGACCAATGCATAACGCAAGAAGCATCATTGTGACTTAATCCACCATAAAATAATGTTGGGTTAAAAATCCAATAACAACACAAGAGGCAGCGATTGTGTATCCAATTTCATTTTCAAACCAACCAATTAAACATGTTGAGCTATCAATTCAACTATCGTCATAAATAATGCAGTGACTAGCTACCCATAATAAATACCACTGTCAATTCTATTAACAAAGATGAACCAATAGTCACCACTGTCAATGCTACTTCACCATCTCATAACAGTCAACGATATACCCGACTGGTTCATTATCAAAACGAATTTGAATAATCAAGGGTGGGTTCTAAGTAATCAAGGTTCACTTTGTGGAAATAACATAGGGAACTGGAGTCGACCGCCAACAATAGGTGAGAACCCTTTGAGACAACACAGTGGACAGACATGCCACATAACCAATGGATTTCAATATAGGGTGACATCTTACCAAGTACGAGAGATCATGAACATAGGAGCAGAGGCTTCTTATCATCCTGTAATAACCCGAGAACACGTAGGGCATAACCCTTGTGGTTTTCCCCAATCAACCCGAATAATATTGATATGAAAATAGGTCCATGAAATAAAAACCAAACCTAAACAAGCCCCTTGGAATAATAGCTATCATAACAAACTATGCAGGCACCAACAATATAAATGATCCCATACCCAAGTGAAACGATATGCAGTGACACAAGGTGGTTCGAAATCAAACCCAACGACCCCATAACATTAAATACGACCGGGCATGGTGAAAATAATTGTGTGGAGACAACCAACAAGTCTATATTGAATGAACCCTCAAAAAAAACCCCACATGGACAATAGAGAGCCTTCATGGCTTCTACCACTCAGAATAATCAATGAAACTCTGACTTCAACCATCATTTTTCATTTGCAATGAAAACCACACAAACAACCATTCCAGAGAAATATCACAAGTTTACATAGTTTATAGTCTCAAGGAAAGCAAAGAACCATACATCATCGAGCCAATATCTATTTCATAACCAGAGTGGGTTCATGGATGGCGAAAAAGACATAACTGTAACCAAGAAAACCTTAAAACCGCAAGTTTGGCTGAAAAGTTCTTCCTTTGCTTGAAAATCGTAGTTTAACCACAACAAAACACAAATGAACAATAGCCAATCTAGGGTGGCAGCTAGTAGAAGGGGTATGGAGTGACATGCAGTAAATTCACGTCGCTTCCATCCTCTATCCCTTAATTACTTCGTACACGCCAGCCAACCCTCCATTAATCCATCCAATTAATCCATGCATCGAAACCAACATCCCCTTACTTGCCAAATGCTCCACCCTATGTCACATTAACCATTTCTAACCACACCATAACACATATAACTCAATAAATCATATAGCCACTAACCCCGTTAGTTGGGACTAACAACAATCCCTCAATTTCAATGCATGTAGTGTAGCATAGTAGCATAGATTAATTTCTTAGTTTTTTTCATATTTCTTTTATCCTTTTCAACGAATAAAACATGTTTTGTGTAGGTGTAATATATAATATATCATGGCGCAATAGAAATAAAATTTCACATAAGCCCTCATGACATGGAAATGAGAATTTTAGAGCAAATAAACTCACACATAGCATGAATTTTCCATCACCCATTTCTTGTGAATAGAACCAACATTTGAACATCAATCATGCTCAAACCTATAAGCAGCGTCAAACAACAACATAAATATCAAATAAGAACCAGATATGATCCTCCAATATACAAGGGGGTCCCTCCTACTAGTATTATAGATATATTGCTTGCTTATAATAATAGGCTTAAGAAATACTTTGCGGGCAAAAACCTTGTTGCAATTTTAATCGTCAACACACTTCTTTGGGAAAAGTGTGCACCTCTCTTGAGCACTAGAGGTCTAGGGTTTGAAGCACCCTCTTGTGTGTTAGGATTTATCTTGGTGGTGAAGGTATTTCTCTTGAAGAATATAGCAAAGGATTTGGCTGGGTTTTCTTCCCTTGTTGAGAAGGGTTTCCCATGATACATCTTGTGTTCTTGTGCATGGTGATTCTTCTTGTGATCTTGGTTGTTGCAACATTTATGGTTATGGTTAAATGAAAAAATGGAATGAACTTCATGCTTAACCTAACTTATTGAAAAATCAACACTCACTTCATTAATAGTACGGTTGAGGAAATGCTTGAAGAGTTTAAGATACATCACTAGAAGATAACTCCTTATCACCCTCAAGAAAATGGAACAGTGGAAGCCTTCAACAATATTTTGGAGGTTGCCTTGACAAAGATTTGCAATGTGGACAAAGATGATTGGAATTTGAAGGTACCAATAGTTATTTTGTCTTATAGAACTACCTGCAAGAAGATAATAGGGAAGACACCCTTTAGATTGGTGTATGGATATGAAGCAGTAGTTTCCTTAGATTATTTGATACCAAGTCTACGCATTGTAGCAATTATAGATGACAGAAAGGGGCGCAATGCATGAAAGATTGATTCAACTAATGTAATTAGAAGAGGACATAATCATAAAAGATTTCCATCAAGAGGTACATAAAGAAAAGGATAAAGCATGGCATGATATACATATCAAGAAGAACAATTTTAAGGAGGGAGATCCGGTTCTCCTCTATGACAGTAAGTATTTGCAACACCCAGGGAAGCTTAGAATTCATTGGTTAGGGCCATAAAAAATAAAGTATGTCATAGATGGAGGTGTTGTACAATTGCAAGATCTAGAAGGAAAGGAATTTCAAGGACTGGTGAATGGTAGTTGACTGAAACTATATAGGGATAGTCGACCTACCAAATCTTAGTAGTTGCAACACAACAAGTAGACTTGTACATATTGTAAATAGTAGGAGTTAAAAGAAGAAAAAGGAACAAAAAAGTAGAAAAATGAAGAAAAATCCAAAAATAAGTAGTTAGAGGAATAAGTGATAGATAGATAGTTGAGAATGATAGAGCACAACAACAGAGAATTGGTGCGACATAATTCATAATTCTGCGCAAAATAAAATTAAAACACCATGCCATGGGACAAAGAATGACTGGAAAACCAGAAAACTGGTGAACGAAAAATAAAGGACAGGTAAGAGAATTAATGACAAAGCCTATAAAAGGGGAAAATTTGTGAAAATAAGAAACACTTGTGATTTTTGAGTGACTGAGAGACCGAGCAAACAAAGTGTGAATTAAGTGTGAGATTGTGAAGAGATCAGTAGAGATGTACAATTGAATTTTCCTAAAGATAATAATATGGTGCCAACAAAGTTCGAAAAACCAAGCCATTTCACGCGAAGGACCCGTAGAAGTAACAGACCGCTAGAAGAAATGACAAGAGTGTTCGATGTGGATGATATCCCCACCAAAGAGACTTAATCGATCAATCCAAAAATGGTATACAAAGAAAAATTAGTCGCAGAAGAGATGGAAGTGGATCAAAGTGCAGGACAAAAAAATTTGGAAAACCCTAACGGTGGGGAAAACCATAATTCAGAAAAATCTACATGAGAAAAGGTGATAGAAAAAATAGAGTGAGGGGAACCTTGCAGAAGAAGTCATGTTTGAATACATTACAGGCCAGTAAGAAACAGAGGGCGAACAAGAAGAAGAATCGGTGGAATAAATTGCAGAATAAAACCCAGCCGTGGGTCGAAAAATGAAAAAACTAAAATATCCAAGCAAAAAAGCCTCAATGGAGATCATGCTACCTCATATCCTAGACGTCATAGTTGTAGTTGAAGACATGCTAGGAAAATTGGAAAAAATGAAGTATGCATATGATGATATAACAGACACAATACATTTTCTTGACCTGGTGAAGAAAATCTATTTATAGAACAAGGAAGAGGCAGGATCCTCAAGAAATCCAATTTTGGAGCCCACACAGTGGATCATATGATTATATAATTCGGTTATTATGAATTTGTTGGAAATACTGCATTTCAGGTGCGGTAAGAACATGGGAAACTGTGAGAAACAACTATTGGAAAGGCTACATGGAGGTATCTTGTGGATGGATAGGATGGTCCATATAGATGTAGACCTCATAGAAAAAATCATAGGGTTTCCAACCAGTGATGTAAAACTAGAGGATTATTTGGAGAACAAAGCAAGGGACAAGGAGATTGCAGAAGAGGTTAAAGCACATTTCAGGAAAAACATGGAAAACATGGGCATAGTGATAAAGGACATAACTGATCCTGGGATGAGGTTTTCCATTAAGCTCATGGCTTGTAAAATATTGAGGAAGTGTAGAAAGGAAGAGGCCCCGACAAGAGTCATAGCAACATCTGTGCAATGCAGAAAGGGTATAGTATTAAGTTGAACACCCTATTTATTAAACCAATTTTTGATCGACTATAGGGATGCACAAGATAATGGGACAAAATTCCATTACTCTTGGTTATTGATATTGGTAGCATTGGTAGGATGGAAGGAACCCAAATCCACATCCTTTCTGGATAGAAGATGGAAATGTTGCACAACACGGTATACAACCTTATGGTAGGAAAAAGAAACTAAGAACTGACACGTGAAAAACATAGTGTTTGCAATGTTCCTAGAAGATATGAAGCAGAAGATAGCTAATGTCTGGATAATCCCAATTGAAGTAGTAAAGGAAAACGAAGGAATTAATAACTTTAAGGATTCAAGACACCACATGTGGATTCAAGTGGCTAGAAATGAGGTACTGCACAACATGGGAGGAAGTAGAATGGATAGTGAAGGACTGGCCTATGTAGTGGAAATTTCCAGTAACACAAAAGAAAGGTACAAAACCTAAAGAAAAAGAAGAAGTGGGTCCATCAAAGAAAATAGGAAGTCCTATAGAAAATACAAGGAAGGATGCATAGAACAATCAAATCTTGGGGAGTAGCGCAACAGTCAATAACACAAGGAATAAATACACAGTGTCAAGGGAATAGAGGAAATTATGGATAAGTTAGTATAAGTGCATGACATTCTATAGAGGTTGTGCATAAGTACAGTGCACCATCCTACAATGCAATAGAAAGAAAAAGAATAGGAAGCACCAGTATAGAAAGAATAGGAAGAGATAGTACAAAGAATAGTAAATATCATTGATAGGTTTAAGGTCACAAAGGAAATGTTGGAAGTAGACAAGAACATAATGCAAAAATAGGTGAAGGAAATAGAACATATAGAGATGGTTCTGGCACACATACCCACAAAGGAGTTATATGGGTTATAGGCAAGTATGATATTGGAGGTCCAATCTAGAGCTAGGGCGGATGCCACCAACCTAGAGATCGACAGGTTGGTTAAGGAGATATTGCAGGTAACTTGTGAGAAAATAACACTGCAGAAGGAGGAGGATAAAAGGCGTGCAGATAAACTAGATAAGAAACTTGCAAAATTTTACAACAACATAACAAACTACGAGAAAGAACTGGAGGTTATAGAAGAATAAAATATACAAAATATTGGGCAAATAATGGAGAGATATAAGCATGAGATAAAAAATTTAATAGAAAAAATGAATCCAGGAACATCCCCAGAAGTGAGGGAACTAAGAGAGCAGGAGGCTAATGTGCACATAGATAGCATAACACAGAAAGTAAAATAAATTTTAGAATTGTATGACAGGACTAAGCATATTTGGACCAACCTGGAAGAAGATGAGAGGATATAACAACTGGATCAGAGAGAATAAAAGTTGAATGTTGCAGTTCAATACCTAAAGAAGAGGCAGAAGAAAATGGGAATATCCCTAAGACTGAGGTTCGTCCAAGAGATTAAAAACCTGGAGGAAGAGGTAAAGGCCATACAACAGGACAAACAAACACGACAGGCTCAGTTGGAGCCCCTACAATAACAAGAAGAACAAATGATAACAACACTGGAAATGAAGAAAACTGGAATGGAACATGCACACATAGAAATCATACAAGTGCTGAAGGAGCACATTACAACACAGGTTGTGGAGACCCTCATAGAGAAGAGTGTGCAGATGAAGGAAAAAACAGATGAACTAGAAAAGAAGTTCCAGGAATTTTAGAGATTAGTTTAGGAGGAACACATGACCCAAGTGGCTTGAGACAATCCATAGGTTAGTGTTGGGGGCCTCTTCGAGCAGGAAAGTTTGGGATATAAGGGAAATACGTGAGGTAGAGTGGGACGAAGGGAACAACGTGTGTAGAAAAATAAGGAAGACTAGTGTGACAGAAGGAAAAGGAAGTAGCACGCCAAGAAAGAAGGAAGTTAAAGAAAGGATAAATACAAACCATGTGGAAGGTAGTTGAAATGTGGGAAAGTGGAGTCCACTTAGGGTTAGGGTTTTTGGATTCATAAAGTAAGGGTTTTAAACCATTTTTTAGTATAAATAGAGGATGGATGAGGTAGAATGATGTATCTTTTTGGTTTCCTTGTTGAGAGAGAAAACTTACTTTTGAAGAACCCTTTTGAGTCCTAGTGTTTTACTGTTGAGAGTTGTGGAGCTCCGATGGAGTCAATATTAAGATGTAACTAAGGGTTAGGCCGCAAGATGTGGATCTCGGTACAACACTGGTCATCCACACCATTATTCACATATCCTATTATGTAATGCATGCAATGATATTTTGATGATGAATAAGAAATAAGAAGAAGATATTTGTGGATGTAGCCCCAGGGGGGATGAAGCACGGTAAAACCTTGTGTTGTAATGTGTCTAAATGATTTTGTTATTTTTTCAATTATGGTTAAATGGTTATATAAATGAATTGTTTTAATTATAGTGCACACTAGAATAGGTATGAAAAATTAATATTATGAACTAATGAAATAGTAAATCTGATGAATGGTATGATAGAATGCATGTTTAAGTAGAACAGTAGTAGAATAACATCCCCAATCCCTTCCATGATTGAAGACATTTGCATCCTTCAATCACCCATAAACCATCTCGGGTGAGACTGCGTTGTGCACTTTGTGCACGGTGTAACCTTCTGGTTTACCATAAGGGCTGATGGTGAAAAGAGTTTTGTTGGATAACTAAGGTATAACCTGGGTCAGCCCATACATCCAACAAGAGGTTTCTAACAAGAGATCTTACAACTCCATTCAAAAAATTTAGCAGCTTCATGATTAATGAGGATCGTTTGACGGGAAATCCTTGGTGATCGTTTTGGTACTTTTCTACCTTGGATTTCAATTCCATCACTGGAATTGGATTTGTGATCTCAAAAAACCTATAGTATTCATGCTTAAGAGGTGGAAATTTCACTTTGAATGGTACCCAAAATTATGAGTAAAATAATTTTTAATAGAATATAGGGCCCCTTTCTTTCCACAACTTTACCCAAATTCATCTTTATCAATTCCTTTGGTTTACGTGTTATATAGGATTTCAATTTATCCATAAATAACTGAGAGATGTTATCCTATGAAAACAACCAACTAAAATTTGGAGAAATTGGTATTGATTATTTGGTAGGGATACCAAATCTTTTCTAAGAAGCAATTTAGGGCCATCCTATGTCTTGTGGATGTTGCAATCAACCCAAGTAACAGTCTACGACACTTTCATGGTCATGGTTATTCAAGGATTCAAGAGGTGAAAAACATATGAGAATATGACAATTTCAATAAAGATTGCTTCTGACACAAACAAACTTGATAAGACTATTGACACACTGACTCATGATTGCAACATGACATAACCCATAATAATTGACAACTAGACACAAGTTATCCATTGAAACAAAAAATGTTCAACAACTAAAAATCAAGAGAACCTATCTAATGGCACATAGATCAAAATATTTGAGTAGAATTTTTTTTAAGAGGGGCCCCAAGGCAATGGACTTGGGGAAGGTGTTGAGGCCTAAAAAATTGGCAACACATTGGATGAAGCTAGGATATATACTAGTCTTCCCTAAATTATGAGCGAAAAAGGAGAGGATCATGTTCTTACCTTCAGGCTCATTCTAGAATAAGTGTGAAGCGGGTATATGAAATCTTCCATCATGATGCTTACGTGTCAGCTAGTGTATCACATTTATTGTATTAAGAGGATGAATGATGATGAGATTTATTTCCTTAAACGGTGTCAATAATCCAAGTTGATATCTACATCATATGGATGATATAGTTTTAAGATATAAAAATATTTTCACCTGGTGCATATATATTATCCCTTAGGTGTTTCTCCACTACCCATGAGTGTCCATATACCTGATCAACTCACCATAATGTCATATACCCTTCTCCACTCTCAGTGAGCATCCATAGACTCGACAAATATGTATGCATGTCCCCTGATCTGATTGATATTTGTTTCCTAGTCATTCTTGGTTTATTAAATATATTCTTAGCATCTGGTGGATAAGGAAAGCGATGGAATTCTTTATTTTTATTTTCTTATATTTTATTCTGATAGGGGACAACTTCAAACTATTGGGATTTTTCTTGTATATTTTTTTCACTTGGATAATTAAAATAAACCCTTTTTGTTTTCATCCCTTAGACTTTGACATTTCACCCTTCACATGAGAAAATTCTTAGTGTATGGGTGGTTCCCCTATTACATAGGATTTGTTGACCAACCAACATGAAAGGATAACCATTTATTAATCACTTTTTCAAGTTATGGTCCAATCATCGTCATAATATTCCAAAGAGTCCTTGATTTATCTTCAATATGTCCCTTCAGTTAAGATCATAATCCAAGAAAGACGTACATAATGCTTCAAGAATGATTCATGTGCATGGTGTTTCCAATATGAGCTAACAAATATGAGAAACATGTGTATAATCAAACACACTCAGGGATTTCAAAGAAAATGAATTTGAATAATATGTCATCCTCTAGGGAAGAAACAATGTGAAATAAAACCTTGTAGTCACATTCAGAAGCAAAAGATAAAACTCGATTCAAAAATTGATACAACTAAAAAATGAAACCTTCAATAAATTATCATGGAAGATATTCTAAAAGAGAAATAATGAATGTCAATGTTTCAATTGGCTTTAAAATATTCATGCATTAGAACACAACAAGTATTTTGTAGCCTATTGAAAAGACTAATCCCTTTGAAAGACTAGACACATAGAACTTCGTCTAAATGGGCTTTGGCATTAGGTTGTGAAAGAATTAGATCCCACCTTTGATTTCTCCAATGCTACCAACTCATGCATATGACCTTTTGTTTCAATAAGTAAGGGACAAGAAAGGGATTTTGTTTATTCTAAGGCTTTTGGAATCTGTGTTCATTCTCTGATTTTCTAAATCCTAAAACTTATTTTAAAGAATGAACATGCCCACCTCATCACTGGTTCGAATCAAGAGAATGATATAAATTAGACACTTGTCCTTGTAAGTAATGTTTCTAGGCATCATGTCCCATGGATATGTTGAATTTTCCAAGGCATTTGTTTTTCTCAAGTTATGTCCTCCCTTTTAGATGAGAAAAATATCCAATTATTGAGGTCTACATACATGCATTAAAAAATTAATACTAAACAAACTAAACATGATATGTTAAATATTGTTAATAAAACCAATAAATTCCACCTAGTTTATCTAGATCCAACATAATTTGGTTGAGAAGCAATATTGACTAAGAAAATTTCTCCCAGAAAAAACACACTTGGAAAGGTATATGCCATAAACCAAAAATGAAGGTTATATCTAGGCTGACGTGAAACACTAAGATAAAAGGTAATGCTTTGAATAAAAAAGGAACCATACATGATGGAAATCCTTAGTTCTAATATTGCATCTTACCAATTTATTGTTGCCAAGGTCCCATTAGAAAAGTGGAGTAAACTACCTTGAATATTCTTAGGTCAATGGAAGTTCCCTTTTAAGAAGCATGTGACTCTAACCATGATGATCAATTGGTTTCCTTGAGGTAGTTCCTATAGAGAATGAATTCTTATTCATCAAAATATTATTGGATATGTCACAATTACCATGAGAGGAGGACACTATGGACCTCTTGTAGGAGGTCATTGTTCTTAAATTTTGATTCTCCTTCCAAGCTTGGTATGATCATAAAAACTAAAGTTGTTATTAGCACATCTTCTATTTTCTCTTCAAAATCAAGCTATGAATCATGTATGGTTGGATTTTAAATAGGTTCCATCTATGAAACCAAGATAATTTTCTAAACCACACACACAAACGAAAATGGCAGGGCAAGGATTCCTGTAACATTTTCTCTTTTGGAATTTATCTAAGTATAGAATTTCATATTAACAAGTAATAATTCTGCAAATGAATTGGTTTCCTACTGTATATTCCAAACTTCATAAACTTGCTTGATATTTGAAAGTGTATTCATTATCATCTTTCTCTACACTCTTCTCAAATTGAAATGTTTGCAAGCTAGTGTCTTGCCCATATTGGGCAATGGAGTCAAAATTTGGGTTATCCAAGGAATAAGTTTACCAAAAGTAAATGGAAATGGGGGAAATTTTTTGTTTCCATGAATAGAAGTAAGAAGAATGCAATATAATAAATTTTCCAGTATGATGAAGGCATATCTCTAAACATATTCCATTGACACTGATCCAAAATGGATCCAAACCGACAAATGAGTGTAAAAATCAACACCTTGGACGTTTTAATTTGCTTGGATTGTTTCCCACTTGCTTGTATGAATTTATATTCCCCTAAGTGTTTTAATTCTCTTCTTGATCAACTACACATATTCCTGGATGATTGATTTACCTTGGTTGATTAGGCACATAGATGGTTGACTTCCTTTTGATTGGGATGAGCCAAAATTTTGTTGTGAATTTTCTTCTATGATTCCCAAGATGAAGAACTATCCAATTCATGGAATTGTAGATTCTTTTATATGCATTTCCATTAAATACATATTCCACCATCACAAGACTTATTGTAACCTACCCAACCACTCTGGTGCCTACTAGGATGGTGAGGCACTGGAAATTTCACAATTTCCTTGTGAAATCACCCATAAATTCTTATCTCTGATACCGCACTGTAAAACACCATAGACTCACTTCTGGGCATATGTAACTAAAATCCAACTTCAATTAAGCACCAATTTTTTTAATTTTCTTCAATTCAGCCCATTAATTCTATCATACCAGTAATTAATTATCATGCATTGCATATGGACATAGTCATGCAATCCTAACAACATATAATCCACACATAATTACATATAATTCTAACATAATAGAATTAATATAAATAAACACACAATAATCATCGTAAACACCTAAAAGAACACTTATCTTTTAATTAAAATCACCACCTAGATGCAGACCTCAAATGCTCCTCCTAGACATAGACTTTGTTGTTCATTCACTCTAAAAAAAAGGTCACCTTGATATGGGGCTATGATTCCTCCAGGGAGAAGGCTACCTAAACCAAACTAAGTTCCAACAACAAAAAAACTTAGGACAAGGCCAATGGCATTGAATCTAGCAGTAGTTCCTCCTCACAACCTCTCATTCCCCATGTCCTGTTTGGTATGTCTTATATTATTTGCATGAGTAGTAGTGTCTGAGCATATGTGTCGGGCACGCAGGAGGGTTAGAGGGGGGGTGCAGGGGTAGCACCCCCAGAAAAAAAATTTCTGCCTCAGGAAACATGACACCTACCTCAGGAAACGTGTCATGTATTTAGGTGGTTTT
>CBVK0100240596.1:0-13453 GCA_900067695.1 Picea abies | reverse complement strand
ACTTATCATTTAATGGTAGAACTGTTTTCAAGCTAATATCAATAGAGTAGGAAGTAGTCGTATCTTGTTTTTCCCGCAGAGCTCAGTGAGGAGCAAAGGATTGGAGCGCAACTCGGAGCGTGCAGGGACAAACGTCGATAAAAAGGTACTTCTATCATCCTTCCTTCTCATGTGTTAGTTTAGATAGATTCGAAAGAAATTCAGTGTCCACGTTAAGCACTTTTCTGTCTAGGGTTAAGGTCAAGCCCTAGAGGTCAATCTACTTGTCCGCAGGCAGATTTTCCTACAACAGAAACTAGCGACTCCACTGGGGAGATAGCCTCAATTCAAAACCTCTTGTTTGGATTTTTCTCCTCATTGACCTGGTTTTGTCCCTTGATTGTGTCAGACCTGGTTTACCCCTCTTTGATTAGTTTCACGAGCTGATTGGCTCCTTGTCCCATCATACTCAGCATCTTTGTCAAGTTAGACCTTCAATTTTTGAAATTTCTTGACATTTCTGGAACTTTTAGACCCTGGCGCCCCTGTCCTAGTGTTAACAGAGTGCCAGCGCTCCTAAAGGATTTGCACAGAGCGTTATAATGCTCCTTGCCCTTGGCAACAGAGCGCCAGCCTCCTTTGGCCCAGAAACCTTCCAAATTTGCTTTGTTTTTGGATTTCTGCCTCTGTGTTCTTCTGCTGAGTGATCTTGAGAGTCAGCTTTTCTTCCTTTTAACCTTGATATCTGTATTTTTGAAGGATAGACACCTTGTTGATTGGATCTTACAGCCTTCTTCACTATTTTCATTAAGTTTTTCTGTTGAGTGAAATTTGAAACTTATGCATTGTTCTCATCTCCTCATCAGTTGAGTAAAAAACCTTGGTGAAGGTCATCAAAGGCCTATAGACCTCTTCATCTTGCTTTGAGTCAAGGTCCTTATTCTTCAATTTTTTCTTTTTGGGTGTAAATTTTTGTTTTCTCTTTGATTGTTTCCTTTCTTTCGCTTTTTTGTTTTGATTGCTACGAAGGGTGTATTGCTTGTGTTACTCTTGCTTATGCTAGTTTGGTTTTCATTTATACCAAGAAGATAATTAGCGGAGATAAGAATTATGTTGTATTGATCATCATCCATACGCAAACAATAAAGATATTTTCATAATTGATTGAGCATATTAGAAGGAATTTAAAAAGTTTTTGCATTACATCAAGATTTGATTGAGAAAAGAATTGTTGAGGACACTCCATATTTCGTGCTTGTTAGTGAAAAGAACTCTCTCTCTCCCTTAGCTAGATGTTCATCGAAAGAAAATGATTGCTTATCATGCTTGATGCACTCTTTGGGTCAGAGTCTTAACTCCATTGGTTTCACTTCCATGCACCCCTTTTGCGTAAAGAACAGCCACTAAAATCAACGTTAATTAAAAATCATCTAGAACTTTTTCTTTGATAGAATCCTCCACCAACAGTAGAATAGGTGTAGTACTTTGGATCAGGGCTGTGAGCATAACTCTCCAAAGTTTCTAAAACAAACATTAGCATCCTGAGTTAGGGAGAGTAAATCCAGTTATCGTATAAGTCTGCCTGGGATCCCCCTCTCACACAGGGGTTACGCACGAGGTTGCATTCGGGTAAGCTACGAGGACTAACCCTTCGTGGTTTAACTGTTTGTGGTGGTATGATCGTATTATGGGGGTCACTTTGAGGTAAATCCACAATTACTGCGTGGAAGCTTCTTAGTTGATTTCGGGCTCGATACCCTACCCGTACGTTCGGATCGAACTGTCGACTGTTCCCGGCCAGGGGCTGACTGTGAATTGGTAACCTTAGTGGCCATAATATTTAGGTTCTTACACAAGGTGACGGTGACGGGAAGTCTCACTGTACCTGGAGAAGACATTGTTCAAAATCACTCGGGCTCCTTGGAGGGTAAATCCACAATTACTTGCGTGGAAGCTTGCACCAAGGCGTAAGTCCGTTAAGCAGGTCGCCATTGTAATTGTTCCACCCTACCCCCACCCCTTTTGGACTTGATCACGCGACGTTGGATTTCATCACCAACTAGTACGGTCATCAAAAGAAGGTCCTGTTTGCTTGGCTGTGATTCTTAGATTTTTTTAGCGTGTGCTGTTTCTTTTCGCTAGTTGGCCATAGATTTCTTTCGTCGACTCTTTTCCACCAACATCAACCCTCCACGACGCTCGCGGAGGCTACAGGGACTTCCTCCAGAAGATATGGAAGGAAACACCCCTTTACCCCCTCATTCTATGGAACAATATCCTCAACAGAGCGAGGTTCAAAACACTGCAATCGCCCATGAAGAAGTTCCCATCCCTTTGGAGAATTTTAGAATTGTCTCGGAATCTCCGGAAGCCTATCGCATTCCAGAGGGATATGAATGACAGATCCTTCACCTGAATTCTGCTGGAGAATTTGTTGTCATAAACCCTGCTAACATTCTGGCCGGGTCTCCTCAGAACCCTTTACCCAATGACCCCTTTTACACTGAGGACATTTTTCAGAGTCCACCACGCTTGGTGCGAGATCTCTATGGGACTGGAGAAGGTGCCGACGCATCTTCCTCCTACACGGTACCCCCAAATCACTTCACCGGTACTACCACTTTTACGGTCACACCAACCACTGATCCGAACATACCACCTGCTGGCCCGAACATACCATTTGTCGGCCCGAGACCTACTATTCCCCTCCAGACGGCCCATTCGACCATGGTCCCTCACATCTCGACCATTCCCACCGGCAATCCGGTGGTTACTCAAGCCCCGATTGGCACACCTGTAACACCAAGACCTAATCTCCCTTTTGGATTTAGAGCACTGAACGCATCCGCTATCACCACTGCCCAAACCACTACTCAAATTGTACCGGGAAGTTCCATACCTATCCAACAACCCGGAGGGACTATCCTTGGTGGTCCTAACCCAATCGGCAATACTGGTCAATCTTTTACGTCTGGCCCTCAAATCCCGGGAACTTTACCTCAGGCTAGGGGGCATCCTCCCACCGGAGGACAAATTCCATTCAGGGGGCACCCTCATGCTGGGGGGCAACCTCAAGTCGGAGTCCACCATCAACCACAAGGAAAAAATGTGTCCGTCGCGCACAACCCATGGAGCATCCCTTTTCAAGGAAATCTGCATGCCTCCACGGGACAAAATGTGCCCACCGCACCTAACCCGTGGAGCGTCCCTTTTCAAGGAAATCCGCATGCCTCCACGGGGCAAAACGTTCAGACTTCGCAACACCCCCCTTATGGACAAATGCCCAACCCAACGTATAATCCACAAAACCCATCTAGTTATCCTCCGCTCACAAATACTTCTCAAAACATATCAAATCCTATGTACCTTGGTCAAAACCAACCTCACATGAGAGGGCCTACGAGTTATAATTATCCACATAACCCAGTATTGGGCCCCACTGGTGTCCCTTTGCCACACCAGCACTACCCACAGGTTAACCGACAACTACCCTTTCTAGCCACCCTGGACCTTCCAGATTTATCTCGGTTAACAAATGATCCCATTTATCATTCTCCGGTTTGGCCAGCCATTCCAGCAAAAATGCCCTCTGATATCCCGAAATTTGATGGAAAGCCTGGAGAAGACCCAAACAACCACGTGATGACCTTCCATTTGTGGTGCTCATCAAACTCCCTCATGGACTATTCGATTCGGTTGCGTCTTTTCCAACGAACACTCATGGGTCCCACCGCAAAATGGTATATTGAACTACCACGCGCGTTCTTTCACGATTTCAACTCCCTTGCTATGTCCTTCCTCACACATTTCCAACTGTCCATCCGATACGAGACGGGTACTGAACTGTTAACCTCTCTTCATCAGACAACTTCCATACATATCTCCGTTCATATCCATGAATGGAGAAGACGACGAAGGCTCATTAAAGCGGTCATCCCCGACCAATTATTAGCCGAATGGTTCACGAAATCATTATTACCCCAAATAGCTCGTGATGTTTCCATGGGCGGCGTGGTCACTGAGGAAGAAGCCATCGCCCGAGCTCAGTACTTAGACTTAGTCTATTCACAATATGGTACTCTGTATGAGTTGATACCGAACGCTACCCGTGCCACTAACGATCCATCCTAACCATCGACTGCTTCGCATGCGGATGGAGTTATTAGCTCCGTCAAGACTCAATCTCCCACCCAGTCCACTGGAACAATTCGGCGGCCTGCCTCAACGAATGCTCCCAGTCCGACTGCACCCTCTTCTACCCCCCCACCACAAACTCAAGTCTCAAATGTGAACGTGGTCCAATCAACCTCGTCACAACAACCCGGGGGCAAGAAGAAAGCGAGAAACAAAACAAAGAAGAATAATAACAATGACCCACCCAAAACCCAACCACAAACCCCTACTGCCGGAAAACAACCACAGCGAAAATTGAAGTTCCCATGTCTCATTTGTGGTGATGACCACTACACTTGAGATTGCCCACATCGCGATGAAGTGGCCAAACTTTTCAAAGGAAATTCGCAACCCGCTATGCTTACTCAGCCTTTTCCGCAGCAACAATCGTTGATTGCACAGACCCCCACGCCGGGGGGCAGTTCCAACCAACCCCACGATGAAACCTCGACAAGCGCACATATTTACATGTTCAATGGGGTTAATCTAACCACTCGTTCTGCGACATACGACACGCCAGTTAAACCCGATAAGCCGAAGACCGCTAATGGCTCTTCGCCAGATCCTTTACCATCCTCTGTTAATCCTCCATCTGTCAGCCCTCCATCCGGGCCACTTCAGATCGAGAAACCATCTTTTGACTCCATCCTACGCCCTCCTAAGAGCACCATCCGGAAATCTACATTCAATCCTAATTCACGGGCTGCCCAAAACTACAATATTGTAGAAGATTTGGCCCAAGCCCCGTGTGCCATGTCCGCGTTGGAAGTTCTGCAACACTGTCCAAATCAACGTAGGACGCTCTTATTTTCCATTGGCGCTTTCGATCCCGAGTCATCAAACTACATCACGTTTAACTTGGACAATTATCAACCGCGACTCTCCCACCAGCTAGCCTTCCAAATCGATGTTGTTGTTCATAACCAACAAATTCATCGAACTATCCTGGATGAGGGAGCCTCTACCTGTGTCATGTCCCTAGCCTGTTGGAAAGGTTTGAAATCACCTACCCTAAAAAAATCCCCCACGATGTTACGCGCCTTCGATGGACGAGGTTTCCATCCTCACGGATTATTACAATCCCTCTCCGTCCAATTGGGCGGCAAAACTGTTACCATTGATGTCGAGGTGGTCGATGCTCACCTAGATTACAATATGTTACTCGGAAGAAGTTGGTTTTATGCGATGACCGTTGTCGCCTCATCGGTGTTTCGATGCGTACAATTCCCCCATCAAGGTAAAATTGTTACCGTCAATCAGCTTGATTTTTGCACACCCGACGCCCGCATCCCTGCTACCAACAATATCCGTTTCTGGGAGATCACATGGTTACGTATGAAAGCGTTGGTGTTGGCTTATTAAAATATTCTAGCCTCATGGGTACTTTCCCTACACCACTTCCACCCACCGCACATCATCTTGCTGCCGTCAACATGATCTCGACTATGCCTTATCAATCCCTGGAATCATCAGATCCTTGGGTTGTGCCTAGTCCTTTGGAATTCGATGAGCTCGGAGACACGATTCCACTGAGCCTAGCCGAGGCCACATATGTAGCCATTCAATCTGTTTCTCCCTCTTCAAACACTTCACACTCATTGGCATCCGATACTTATTCGGTGCCCTCGTGGTTAGATTCCCTATCATCCGCCGTCGATTACATTTCTCAGATTTTTCCTTCAGACGAATCTATCATGGAAATGCTGAACATTGACGATTTGCCCTGGGACGACAACCACCATCGATCCTCTTTTCTTCCACCATTGGAAGAAGTGCAAGACATACGATCTGTCTTCCCCCCTGATGTTACCGATGCTCCACAATCCCCTATCCTCACTCAAGATACTTTTTCTGAGGGGAACATGGGTAACATCTCTACCACAATCACGATTGACATTTCAGTCAAGGAAGGTATCGTGGAAAACATCAACCTTGGTGCCAATTTCACGCCCGACGAAGTGGTTTCTTACACCACTTTGTTCAAGGAATTCTGCGATGTCTTCGCATGGAGTTACGAGGAAATGCTAGGGATCGATCCTTCGATCGTCATACACGAAATCAAAACTTACCTTGACGCAAAACTGGTTCGACAGAAACTCCACCCGGTTCACCCTAAGAAACTGGAAGCTATAAAGGTGGAAGTTGAAAAACTTCTGAAACCTGGCTTCATTTACCTTGTCCCTTTGACGGAATGGGTCTCCAACCTCGTTCTGGTCGCCAAGAAACAAGGGACCATCCGTGTTTGTGTAGATTACCGTGATCTTAACAAAGCTTGTCCCAAGGACAACTACCCTACACCTTTTATCGATCAGATCATCGATAATTGCGTGGGAAGTGTAAACTTCTCGTTCATGGATGGCTTTTCTGGATACAACCAGATTAAAATCTTACCTGCTGATCAACATAAGACGGCCTTCATCTACCCTTGGGGGACGTTCGCATACCGAAAGCTACCCTTTGGCCTTAAAAATGTTGGTGCTACTTTCCAGCGAGCCATATCCTATGCCTTCCACAACATCAAACATATAGCGGAACCCTACCTCGATGATTTACCCGCCCATTCATCCAACCGACCTGATCACATTGGTCACTTGCGGGCAATTTTTCTTCGATGTCGCTTCTATCATATTCGTCTGAACCCACATAAATGCATTTTTGCTGTCGAATCCAGCCGACTCCTCGGTTTCATCGTCTCAAAAGATGGGATCAGGGTGGATCCCTTAAAGATCAAGGCCATCCTAGCCTTACCCCCACCCACCAACTTAACCCAACTTCAAAGTTTGCAAGGCAAAGCAAACTTTCTTCGTCGTTTCATCTGCAATTACGCCGAGATTACTAAGGGATTCATGCGGCTACTACAAAAGAACATCCCTTTCATCTGGGATGACACCGCCCAACGGTCATTCAACGCTCTCAAGCACGCTTTGACCCATGCTCCTTTGTTACATCCTCCCGACTACACAAAGGATTATACCCTTTACTTGGCCGCTTCTACTTCCACCATTGCAATGGTGTTAGTTCAAGAGGATTCTAATGGCGAAGAACACGTGATTTATTATCTGAGCAAGAGTTTATCTGGACCCAAACTCAGATATTCGCATGTTGAGAAATTGGCTATGGCAGCCGTCATTGTTGTCCAAAGATTCTGCCACTACATCTTATTACGCACCACCATGGTAATCGCAGACTCTAACCCCATGTACCACGTCTTGACGTGTCAAGTACTTGGGGGAAAATATTCAAAATGGATTGTTATTCTTCAAGAATTCGATCTCGAGTTTGCGAAGGCTAAGGCCAAAAAATCCCTAGTGTTTGCCAAGCTCATCTGTGCTCTTCCTGGTGCCGATGAAAATATTGAACCCAGAGATTCTCTACCCGATGAATCTCTCTTCCTCATCAGCACTTCTGATCCTTGGTACAGAGACATTCTCCTCTACCTTCAAACTCAACGTTTTCAGCCCAACATCTCTCGTGAAGAACGTCGACGCATCCATCACCACTCTCACCGTTATCTCATCCTCGGTGACACTTTGTATCGCCGTGGTATTGACACCATTCTTCGGCGATGCTTGATTCACGAAGAGGCTGAACGCGTTTTGAATGATTGTCACCTTGGCGCTTGTGGCAGCCACCTTTCTGGTATGGCCACAGCCCAAAAAATCTTACGTGCCGACTACTTTTGGCCCTCGATTTTCAAAGATTGCATCGAGGCCGTCAAGAAATTCCCACCCTGCCAAATCTTTAACAAGAAGGCACGCACCCACCCCACTACGCTGCACCCCATCATTGCCATCGGCCCCTTCTCCAAATGGGGCATCGATTTCATGCAGTGTAAGCCTACCTCAGCTGGGGGGCACGATTACATCATCGTCGCCGTCGACTATTTCACAAAATGGGCTGAGGCTATGCCTACCTTCCTGAACGATGGTCGTACTGCAGCTCTATTCCTCTTCAACCACATCATTACTCGTTTTGGTATACCACATGCCATTGTCACTGACCATGGTGCACACTTCAAAAACCAGATGATGAGCGAGTTACATGTCAAATTGGGTTTTCGTCATGAAAACTCATCCCCTTACTACCCTCAAGCAAACGAGCAAGTAGAAGCTATCAACAAAGTCTTAAAAACCATGATCCAATGCATGGTAGGGGAAAACAAGACATCATGGCATTTACAACTGTTTTCCACTCTCTGGGCCTATCGCACTTCTGTGAAAACCTCAACTGGATTCACTCCTTTTCAGTTGGTCTACGACATTGAGGTCGTCTTACCAATCGAGTGTGAAATTCCATCACTCAAGTTGAAAGTAGAACTCCTACCCCATACGTCCGCGGAAGAAGAACGATTCTTGTATCTATCCAAGTTGGATGAAACATGCCGTGATGCTGCTCTCGTTAATGAGGCACATCAGAAACGAATTAAGAGTCAATATGACAAATCCATCCAACCTCGAGCCTTCGCAGAAGGAGACTTAGTCTTCGTTTATGACCAAGCTCACGATAAATTGGGAATAGGACAGTTAGAACCTATGTGGCACGGTCCTTACATCGTGAAGTGTGTTTTACACAGAGGTGCTTATGAACTAGTAGAGGTGCTTATGAACTAGTAGACCATGATGGAATTTCCCTGGGAGAGCCCCAAAACGGGCTTTACCTTAAGAGGTACTATGCCTAGATTATCTAGCATTTTTACTTTGTACATTATTGTATTTTAGTTTGGTGTGTCTTTTCTTTCGCGTGCTCGAGTCTTTATCATTGCCGCTCATGACTGTGCTTGTGTTTTCATGCGCAGATGACGTCTGCCTTTCCTATCTTTTTTGGGTTCGCGGATGGCACCAGCCAACATACCCAGAACATTGCCTTGGTGGCATGGGTTATTTATCAGTTTGACGAGGTGGTGAGTTCAAGAGGCATCTGTTTAGGACTAGAAACCAACAATATGGCAGAATATCATGCTGTCATTGGATTGTTGACCCAAGCCTCCTCTCTAGGTATCCCTCGTATCATTGTTTACTTAGACTCCCAACTTGTGGTTTGTCAACTCAACCGCATCTATGTCATCCGTAGTCCTATCCTGCTACGTCTACACTTGCAAGTTCGCCGTCTTGAATGAATGTTCGACTACATCGAATATAGACACATTCCTAGAGAACTCAATAGTGTTTCAGATTCGTTAGCTAATTATATCATGGATCGGTATTTAGCTCACAGATGAGATTCAAGGAAAGCAAAAACTGTACATTACATGTAAATTAAAACACACCACAGACATCATCATGTACAAATCATCGGCATCATAAAAACTCATGGCATGACTGAAATGTTTGCATTACATCAAAAAGTCTGTAAGAGAGAAAAATATTGGGTCCATCTGCCCATACAATATAGCCTGACAAGGTATACAAAAATATGATCAAGGAGACTCTAATCTCCCCGCGCCACATTATGCTGTGAGTAACATAATACTGCGCGTACTACATGCCTCAACAGAGAATTCATATTCTCTGGCACCCCTACAGTGTGTCGCTGCAGATGCAAAGGCATGTCCCCCCTCCACAGAGGAGGGATGCCCATAGTAAGGCCTTGGAGGTTCCTCTCGACCTCCCGAAGGCCCACCACCGGTACTGCTGGGTCTGCTACAACTGGGGCGCCACCACGATGACCCGGCACTAGTATATCCACTGGGCGTACTGCTCCCTTGTCTGCATATTGAAAACAAAACATTTGTTAAGAAAAAAAACTCTCTTACATACCCAAAAAATACATATACATCAAAAACTTAAAAAACAAACTTGACAAGGAATGGCTTAGTTTCTTACCTGACTCGTCCCAATCCTCTCACGTGGGTAAAATCAGGTCCATACTCCAACGGAAGTCTACGTCAGTGTAGGGGAAGTCCCTTATCTAGAGGTACTGTCGTCTCAACTAGGCGAAGAAGTCACCAGTAAAATGAAATTCTGACTCCGAGACTAGTCTAGGAGACAGGCTAGTCCATCTCTCCATACGAGGCTCGTCCACTGGTCGTACTGCCAGTGCGATCTGAGGCTGCATCTGAGGGATGCGCTCCAAGAAAAATGAGACTAAGAACGAGCCATAACCAAACTGTTTCTGACCATTCCTGCATCGAGAGATTTGTTCCTTCACATTCTGAAGGAACGCCGCACTCCAATTGAACAGTGTTGGCTCTAAACACTGAACAACATAAGCCACCTGTGATCTCAAGGCCAAATGAGCACTAGTGCTACTAGTCGCACTTGTGATAGCAAACAATATCGATCGGAGAGGCAGATCTCATACTTCCTTGATAGGGATCCTGCCCCCTACCAATCTTGCTCCCGGAACACAGTGACGTGCCAGATACACGTCCACCTGCTCAGGTAACGCTCTCTGCCCTGTAAAAGCTATGGGAACCCCTCTTTTCGAGAGGTCAGTCAGAAAGTACACATCTTCCAACTCAATCGTTAGGAGTTGTGTACCAATACGGAATCCCTGTTCCGTAACATCCCACAGGCTAATCATATGCTCAAGCAGTAGAATCTCTCTTTTCATTTTTTGCAATTTAAAAAACTTGAGCAAGCCACAGGCCCTCAAAGCGGCCCGTGTACGGGGACTTCGTAGAGAGGATAAATCATCCATTTCGTGCTCTCGCTCTTTCCATTCGATCATGATTGCCGAATACACCTACAAAACAAAAAATCAAAATTTGCATCATTCCCCACATTTTTGTGATTTCGGCGATTTTCAAAAGACATTTTAAAACATAAAAACGAATTCCCATGACATCTAAAAGTAACCAATCATCCTTTTTAGCCACCACACCCTTTAAGATTCATCAAACAAAGATTAAAACATGGTAAAAATGCAAAATGAATTGAGGGGGTGCGTGGGCCCTTTGGGGGAAATTTCCATGAGTTTCTTTCAATAAAATGGTCGGTCTAATCAAGTGCAAGGGTGTAGGCATCACAACTACCCTTCCCCAATGCATTTTTGTGAAAGAATCCCCCCATTTCATTGACTTTTAAAAGGAGGCCGATTTGGTTTAAAATGGACGACCTAGGGCTTTGTGTTTTAAATTAATTATGCCATGAAAATCAACTTGAAACCATACAATTGGAAGAGTGAAAGACGAGCACCTACCTGGTTCGAACAGTGAACAAAACGGTCGATCGTAGCTCTGGCACCGAGAAAAACGAGATTTGCTCCAATCGAGATTCTCCAACACTCCACAAATCCTTGCGAATGAAAATGGTAAATGAGTCTTTGAATCAATTGCTATATATAAAAATTTCATTTTTCATAAGCTATGGTTATTTTGGGTTTCTCTAATGGTGTAAATGTCTTCACTAATATCTAGTTTGTAGCTTCTGGCATTGCAGGATTCTTGGCAGTTCTAATGAATCATTCACCTTGTCATATTTATGAGCATAGTCTTAGTTCGTTCTCGAGCTCGACAATATGAGAACGTAACCAGGTAAACTTTTATCACTTTTTCGGACCCGTACGAATACGTCACATGAAAAAGGAGCCCCCCTGGAGTCTACTTTAAACCCTTTTCAGACTCTCTAAATATGAAAAGATTGTCGAGTGATCTTACTTTCTTTCACACTCGTTAAAAGGTCAGAAGGAGCGTCTTTCGAGCGATAGTTTAACCCTTTTTCGGTCTCATTGGACTACTGTACGAAAAAGGAACTGAGAGAGTTATCTTTTAAGTGTTTTTCCAAACTCTATAATCCCAAAAAACCTTCGAGTTTTCTGTCTTTGGACTCGTTAAAGCACACATCGACAGACCAATATGGGAACGAACCCTTACTTCTTCCAGTTCGTTAAACAAAGGAAGAGGAACTTACCGAAGGTGAGTTATATCGAGCATGTGTTATCTTCCTCGAGCTCATTAAATCAAAAAAAGGTACTCATCTATCTGGATGGGGGAAAAATTGAAAGGAGCAAGCCAAGCAGTCTCTTGAGAACATCATCTAGCACTTCTTAGAGTCTCCCTTGAACACGGCACTTTATCACTTTGCATACATCATAATCCGCTGAACCTCTGCACTGAGCCAATCCTTTGATCTTCCTTTCACTCCTTTGAGTCACCTGACACAAGTCACGGTACCCACTGCATAGTTTTGGTCCATGTCATGTTTCGCTGTTGTGCCTCAGTGTTCAAGGGAAGTATCCGCCTCAAGAGTCAACCATCCCAAATATCTTGTCTCACAACCTGTGTCAGTCCATGTTCTTTTGATCTACCAATTACATCTTTGTGTCCATTTCGTTTCGTTGATGGGGGATACATCAAGGCCCTCCCTCGACGAGTCTATTCCTGTCGACTTCAACACATCATCCGGGAATTAGGCTTAGAAACCATTTAGTACTTTGGGACCTACATGCCTCAATGGCAGGCCTCCTCACATTCGATAGTGGGTTTACATCATTGACCTCTGATCGAATGATTCCATGAATGTTCGACTTCAGATCATCTATTCACGTTCGGCGGAATGTACTAAGGTACCTTGGGAATCATTGACATTAATGGTGATCTCCCTCACATTTGTTAACGGTTTACCTCATTGACCTGTAATCAAGTGGTTTCTGCCATGTTCGACATCAAGACATCTATTCACATGGTTAGATTCGTGCCATGTTGGGATTGGTAAGAAGACCCTGGGTTGAGTGATTCACTTTGATATATGTTTCGCCGAGGTTGCGAAGGAGTTCTGGACTAAGATCACATACATTGTTACATAGATCCACTTTGTATTGGTCGTGGCTATGTCTTGTCATCTCGTAGATCCACTGTGTATTCTTTGTGGCTACGATCAGTTCATGTCATTAGATTATAGATCCACAGTGTATTTTCAGTGGCTATACCTTTTTATCAATACAATTATGGATCCACAGTGTATTTAATGGAGGCCATATCTCAAATCTTGATCATCCAAGCATAGGTATGCCTGCCTTGGGTTTTGAAACACGTCGTGATATTTGTTGGATGTTTGTGTGCAGCTTTCGTCAGGTTCTCCGAGTCTATACCCTTGCTTGAACATCTACAAAGCATTTCAGTCATAAGTTCGCATCTTCTGACTTCATACTTTGGGGGGCATTCTGTTACACATCAAAATTGTTCAGATGGATAAGTGTCGCATTGTCCCTATCAATCGTCGTAAGTGTCGCATCTTCCCGTCAGCTTTCGCAAGTGTCGCAAGTTGATTACTAGTGTTGCAAACAGAGTTCAGACATGATGTCGTGATAACGACACTAAGGAAGCACTTATGGCACATCACATGATTGATTTGAAGGAAGA